>PVLD010012950.1:0-58011 GCA_004027595.1 Dinomys branickii | reverse complement strand
ATATGCAAGCAGTATGGAGACACTCTTGTTGCTCGTATTAGTAGTTTGGGGTGAGTCCTGAAGCCTGTGGACTTGTCCCATTGCTGTCAGGAACAGGTGGTGATTGCGCAGGCCGCCGAGGCTCAAGGTGCTCACAGAGGGCGTTCAGGGTGGGAGCTGAAGCCCAGTAACTCAGTTCATGCTTCCTGCTTGATGTTGGAGTGAGAAGGGTGTGGGGCTGTGTGATCCACCTCCATCTGCAGCTCTCTCTTGCTGTTGTGCTCCAGTTCCCGTTTGTTCCTTGGCTGGATCCCTGGGAGTTGCTGTGGCTCTGATGTGGGTGCCGATGCACCCCACCGCTCCCCACTGGCAGCCGCCCACACAGTGGAGAGGCAGGAGGCCACAGCCTCGAGGCAGGCATATAGCTGGGTGTGGTGGGATGTATACTGGCTGCTCTGGCTCCACCTTGCCTCCAGGTGCTGATTAGGAATGTTGTTGCAGGGTGGGGACTCCGCTTCAGTGGCTGTTGCAACCTCTCATCCTTACACTGGATTTGACAACAGTTCCCAACCACCATTGCCTCTAGGCAGCAGAGAGAGAACCTCCCAGAGGATTACCACCCAGACAATGGAATATAGCGATATGAAGACAGAAACGAGAGAGGTATGTACCCTGAACCCAAGAAGGATCTGAAATGGGAACTGAAGCCCTAGGAAAGACCAAGCAAAACCTCTCCTGGAGGAAAGGATCGGAGGGCCGCCGTGGCACAGTCGGAGGGAGAAGAGACGGAGAAAGAGGAAGCCACTGCTTCAAACACACTCCTGGCCCAAGCCCTCATTCCAGCAATCGCAGCTTTAGCTTCGGGGACCCACGCTCATGCAGGCCTCCCGACTCGGCCAGGGGAGAGTGGAGTTCCAAGAGCTGGTCCAGGTTTACTTATGTACTTACTTTGGCTAAGACTTCCAGTACTGTGTTGCAGAGAAATGGTTACAATGTTTCTTTTTTTTCTTTTTTGGTACAGGGGATTGAACTCAGGACCTTGTGCTTGGTAGGCAGGTGCTTGTGTCACTGAGCTATATCCCTGGCCAGAGAAATGGTTACAATGAAAGCCTTTAACTTTTCTCCAGGAAATAAAAATGTTACTTAAGAGCTTTTTAATATATGACCTTTATTGTGTTGAAGCACTTTACTTCTATGACTAATTTTTTGAGAATATATTCATCATTTTAAAAATGCTGAATTTTCTCAAATTCTTTTTCTGTATCATTGAGATGATCATATGACTTTTGTCTCTCATCTTGTTAATACTATGATTGCATTTATTGATTTATGTATGTTGAACCATTCCTGCAGCTCAGGGATAAATCCCACTTGATTATAATGGGTAATCCTTTTTAGTCCTGTATAATTCAATTTGCTACTATTTTGCTAAGAATTTTTGTGATCCATCCCAACTTAAATTCCTCTTTGTATTTGAGTATGTGAAAGTAGAAAATAAGTTATCTGTTCTCAAAGGCAATGATGGGATATGGCTAGAACTCTACTTATAAATGTGACCATAAAATAGGAAACGAATGGGAGAATAAAGATGTAACATCCTAAGATTTTCAAAGTCCAACAGATAAAATTTCACTAAGTTTGAAAGCCTGGGAATAATCTGGATTTTCTTTTTTGATTTTCAGGACATATCTTCATATTTAAAAGATACATGACTCCCACTGAATTAACTAAATCCATGGGAATAAAACCAGCGGGTTAAATTAGATACTAATAAGAGGTACAAACCATTTTCTGCTCATAACACAGTTTATAATTTCAGGACTGGAGGTGCAGATCAGTTTTAGAATGAGTGCCTCGCATGTAAGAGACCTGTGTGCAAGCCTCAATGTGCACACACTCAACACACACACCAGCTTATAGCTTCCTTTGATACTGAAAACATGATGCCTAATGTTCAAAGACTTCTGTATTTTGGGTTCATGATAGGAAAATCTGTATTCAATACATCGTACACACTGAGAAATGTATAGATGACACAGTGCTCAAAGCACTTAGATGTGAATGCATTATGTAATTAGTAACGAGGTTAAGATTTTGTAACTTTATTTTCCCTTCCCACAGTTATTCAAACTGATACTATCATAAATTAATTGTGTCCTTTTAGAAATTTAGATTAATAGAATCATGCTAGGCACACTGTGGTATTTGGCTTTTGGGGCTCAAAATTGTCTTTATGATACTCAGATACATTGGTGAGTGCCAAAACTGTGTGTTCATTTGGGTCACTGTAGAGTACTCACTTGTATCATTGCAGCAAAACTTATTCGTCCATTCTACTATGGATTGGCTTTTGGATGCTATTAGAAATAAAAATATTTTGAATATGTGTGTACATTTCTCTCTTGGCAAATACATTTATATTAGGCACATACATTTATGTTGTATGTTTATATTATATTTAGGGGTAAAATTACCAGTTTATAAGATACTGAATAAGAAGCCTCAGTAGGCAGTGTGAAGGCATTGCCTTAATTATTGTGGCCTCATGGTGCCTTCTGAAAGTCATAAAAGTTTACATATCAGCCGGGATATAGTTCAGCTCTGAGGGGCCTGTCTAGCAAGCACAAAGTCCTGAGTTTGATTCCTAGTACCCACAAAAACCAGAAGAAAAATAGGAAAATTTGCACTTCCACTAACAATGTGTAAGAGTTTTAATGTGTTTTTGGCCAGTTGTATTTCCTCTTTCTTAAAGTGCTATTTCAAATTTTCCTTCATTTCTCACTCCTATGTTGATCCCCCTCCCCCGTTACTTTTATGTTAGTTTGTAGGAATTCTTTACAAATTCTGGGTAAGGGTCCTTTATGCATCTATCTTCTTCCACACTGAGGCTTACTTTTCACTCTGTGAATGATGTATTTGCTAAGCAGAAATACTTTTAGTGAGGTCTAGTTTTTTATTTTTTCTCTTACTGTTACTATTTTCCTACTTTTAAGATAGCTTTTTCTTTTACAACATAATGAAAATATGTTCTTAAAATAATCTCTATAAGGTGGATTACTTGTATACTTTGATCTGAAATCTAATAGAGCTTAAATTTAATGTATGGTATGTGTTAAATAGATTGAGATCAGTGCTTTATTGGGATATTCAACTGACTAATATTTTGAAAATTATCTTTACCTACTGCATTGCTGTCTCACTATTGTTACAAATCAAGTGGCCGTGTATGTATGAAACTATTTCACGATTTGCACTTGGGACCCTTAGTACACTGGTTAACCCTTGCAGTATTATGATACAGCCTTAATTATTATGGTTTCATAATAATTCTTGAAGTTTAGTCATATCACCTACTTTATTTTCTTAATAGTGGTTTTAATAACTTCAGTCCTTTGTATTTTATTAAATTTTAAAATAATATCAATTTTCAATGAAAAGATTATTGGGAATATTACTGTTGGATTGAATATATAGATTTATTTGGGGAGAAAAATTATATCTTAGGTCTTCAAATCCATGAAAAATTTTACAAGTATCAGGATAGCAAACTCATCTTCCAGTAGATTTGTTCTGAAATACTGGGAATTTTGAAAAACCACCATAAATTGTATTCTTTTGGAATTTCATTTTTCAATTTTTATTCCTACTGCCGGTATGTAGAGAGAGGAATGTCTGTGAGGCCTGTGATACAGGGATGCTCCACATACCGTGAAAGCCACAGAGGTGAGCAGGTCTAGCTCTCTTGGAGAAAGAAAAGAATGGGATACCCCAGGCAGAGAGAAACTGACTATATTGCTTTAAATTTTCTATATATTCAACTCAGCTACCCCTCCAGTGTAACACTGAGTGAAAATGGTAGGGTAGGCAACCTGTTTTCACTTTTGACATTAGGCCAAAACGTTTTACTTATTCCTAAGTACAAATGTGCTTATGGGCATATGTTTTAATTTTCTGAAACTTCTTTGACTAAGGATTCTTCTATTCTAGCTTTGAAAGCTTTTTTATCTAATCATGATTGGACATTACATTTAGTCAGATGTATTAACTGCATCTTTGATGCATGATTTTTCTCATTTATCATGAAATATTTTGGTTCATTTTTAAATAATTCCCCAGATCTGCATTTCTATATTAAACACTCAATAGGATCGTGATATTTTATCATTTTCACAGATGACTGCATTTGATTTGCTAATAGTTTGCTCTTTCTTAGGGTTTTTACATCTATTCATATGAGAAGGCTTGGATCATATTTTTGTACCACACATTTTTGTGTCACTCCTTTGCATGCGCTTTTTCTCTGCCTGGTTTATCCCATTCATTTCTTTCTCCAAGAGAGCTGGACCTGCCCACTTCTGTGGCTTTCACGGTATGGGGAGCACCCCTGTAGCACAGGCCTCACCACACATACACGAGGCTACTAGGAGTAAAAATGCCCAGCAACTGCTGCCTACAAGGTGCTCAGATGACCTTCTTCAGTTAAATGGTGCTCGACATAGGAAAATAACAGCAATGATTTGGAGGTTTTACTTTTCATTTTTCAGTCTTATTATATCCTTTCTCAATTTATTCTCATTTCAACTATGCGATGAAAATAAACTACCTTATTAAAATGTGCCATTTATTATCTTCTATCATGGGGATTTAGAGAGTTAAAATATGAAGTTTCAGTTATGCAGAGAAAGCTAGAATATCTGAGTCATTCTCAAGCAAGACGTGTGGAGAGTAACCTCTGTGCGATCCAAGAATGCAACACACTTTGTGTGTGACAGAAACCGAAGTCCCTTTGGCTTTCCTTCCATAGCACTTCATCAAAAGCTCGTTTATCGTTTCTAGATCTCTTATAAAGTTGTCCCGCCAAACAATACAAAATGTTTGAAGTCTAGTAAAACTGAAGAAAGTAATTTTAACTTTTAGGTTTAATAAATAAAAACCATGTGGAAATTCTCCAAACAGTGCTTGACTTTCTTTTATAATGTTACAACTATAAAATGCTAACAGAACCTAGACTAACTTTTAAAAAGAGAAGGATTTTCTCGTAGTATTCCAAAGCAGATCTGCCATTTTCTCACTGTAAGTTCACACTTCTATGACTGCTTCGGTGATACATTTCTTAAAAATATATATGAAATAACAGATGCTATCTCCAAATTCTGGGTCTTCACAAGACAGGTTTAGAATTTACCACTGACATTCTCCTCTTTATTTCCCTTGATTGCTTATAATTATTTAAATTTTCACTATAAAATTTAAAGATTGATTCCCACTTTTATGCTATTGGTATGTGAGAAAGGTTTATAGTTTTGTTTATTATTATATGAATTAATGTAAGGAATTTATTTTCCTTCCGTTTGTTTTTATTTTTCTAGCTTTCTTAATTTACAAATAAAATTTTACACACACATGCATAATGATGAAATGTCTTGAAATACATAAACATTGCAAAATGATTATCAGTATCAATGCAATTAACATGTCCCTCACCTCATAAACCAACTTTTCATGGCAAGAACCTTTAAGATCTACTCTTTGAGCTCATTTCAAGCATACAGTACTGTATTAAGTGCAGTCACCATATAGTATATTAGATCTTGAAAACTTATTCACCCTGCTTAACTGAAATTTTATATCCTTTTACAAATTCATTGACTTCTCATCCCCTGGAAACTACTCTTCTGCTCTCTGCTTCTATGAACTGAATTATTTTAGACGGCTTTTTTTACTTTAAAAATTATACAACTGACAAAACAACAATGAAGACAAAATTGAAACAACACAAAAGCAACAAAAATGATACATGGCTATTTAAGTGAGATCACATAGCATTTGCCTTTCACGCCTGGTTTATTTCAACTTAAATCATATTCTTGAGATTCACTCACGTTAGTACAGACAGCAGATTAGCTGTTTCTTTTTTTTCCTGTGGGGTCAGGCATTTCTAGTTACTCGTTTATCTGGTGATGGACACATATCAACTTCATACATTTGCTACTGTGAGTAACGCTGCAATGACGTTGTATGCAGAATCACCTTTCTAACACACTGGTTCATTTCCTCTGTACGTATGTGCACATTTGGGGTTGCTGGCTCATATGGTGGTTCTATTTTTAACTTTTTGAGGAACCTCAATACTGTTTTCCACAATGGCTGTAACAATTTACAAAGTACTCCCTTTTGTCCACATACTCATCAACACTTGCTCTTTTTCCCCCTTTGGAAAATATTCATTACAGTATGTGTAAGGAGATGTCTCTTTGTGATTTTAGTTTGCATTTCAATAATGATTAGTGATATTGAGCATTTTTCAACATCCATTCACAGTTTGCACAGTTTCAGTGATTTTGCTGACTATGCAACACATTTTTTTATTATGTCAGTACTTTGTAAGTTAACTGTCTATTGTATAGAATGTAGACACTAGTTGCCAGTATAAAGCACAGAGTTACTAAAAAAATTTAGATTGCAGGATCTTCAAACCATGAGACTTCAAACTATATTTGATTATCCCCATGGCCCATTTCTATCAGGAAATCAATTAACAGGATCATTTGAGTGCGTTAAAATTGTTGTTGTTTAGTCCAGTACTTTTTCCCACTCAGGATACTTCCAGCAGGAGTATTCTGAGTGCATTTAGATGACAGCACAGGAGAAACCACTGGAGAGCAGAAGGCATGAAATGTAATCTGCTTGAGAGCAGAGGTCTTCCTCATCCTAATTCCTTCTATATTTGTAGATGACTAGTTAATAGTCAATAAGTATTTACTGAAGGAGAAAGCAAGTCTTCTCGGGATGGTAATCAGACACAAATATCATGTAATCATTCACTGACAATTATTATTATATTTAAATTGCTCTATTGCTAGTTTTGCATTAGGTATATGGAAAGACAGGTGAAGATAAGACAGCAACTAAAGAAACGGTTCTATATAGAAAAATATTCTAGCATTTTTCTGAACTCTTAAAATTCCTAATAATATGTGTGCTGTTTGTAAAAGGTGAAAGATTTATACAATCTGAAGAGAAACCATAGCATATATCTGTGCTGTTTGTGTTTAAGAATGGTTCTGTGCAGGACAGAGGAGGCTGTTCATGTAGAATGTAATTCATAGAGCTGACAATTCAGCTGTGGTAATCAAGAGTTGTTCATTCTTATGGAAAAGATGTTACCAAAAAGAGGAAAGGCAAGATGCTCTTGAATAACTTACAGTATAGATGGAATTTGAAATTTAGAACTAATGACTTTTTTAGTCTTCTGGTAATTTAAGAGAAAAGTAATATCATTTGACTTTCCCGTGAAGCTCACATCTTGAAAAATCTATAACTCTAGCAATCTAAAGATGTTCAACCTCCTATAAATGAAGAAATAAAGTGGTTCTATTTTCCACTGTGCTGTTTGTGTTTATTTCTTGAAAAATGCAATCTGAAGCAGGTACAGGGAAAGTAGACAAGGCTAATAATTTAGACTAGAAGTACATACACTGAAGATACATTGAAAATGTCATAAAAAGTCGTCTTGGGAGGAGCCAGGTTAGCCATTGCTCTAAGAAGTTTTCCTTAAAAACAGCTTTAGCTGAGAAAGCTGAAGTAATTGCATTTTTATTTTCTGTTATTGTACAAAATATAAATAAACAGAGCTGGTATCAAGTATTTTCTTTTCAGAACCAATTTTCATTCTTTTTCATTTCCACTTTTATCATCAGTTTAAATTGTTACATAGATTATGTTTTAAATGATTTTTCTGATGCAAAAAGTTTCTCAAAAATGCAGTTTGTTGTATTATTACAAAATAGGTTTTCATTCTTGACATTCTAACACACAATTTCTTAGTAGGTAATCACAATTTCTTGGTAATCTATTTTCATCCATTATACTTTCTTTTATTTCTTTTATAAAGTTTTAAGTAGTGTAATTTCCAATCTGTATTTAGTTTTGTGTGCAAACAGCCTGTTTATTTTTAATGCATGTTAAAATGTAACATCGCTTTCATAAAGGGCAAACCAAGGTCAAAGTTCATTTTGTCCAAAGAATGGACATTAGGAAAACAACAAGTCTTTAAAAGTTTAACAATAGTGGCTCTGCCTCCATTAAATCTCTTTCCTTCTTCATTCTTTTAATTCCTCCTTTCTTTCTTTAAGGCATAAGAATGTATTACACTCCTACCTGAGTATGCAGTCAGGCCAACAACTGAAATGGTGAGGATTATAAGCTCTGCGCTCATGTCTGTGGTGTTTCATAACTCTGCACACAGAAAGTGTTCAATAATCACTTGCTGGAAAGTGCTATGATGGCAGATCTAGTTATTATTTAGCTCTTTGGAATCCACAGAGCTGTTTTAAATTTGGGTGGGCAAATGGAAAGGTCATGCGTTAAGCACAATCACATAGAAATCCATGGAGACAGATGCAGATATTTCATTGACTCATTGTAAAATTGGTTTATTCACCTGACTCAAATCTAGTTGTTTCAGACAATGAGACTTAGGAATACACTGGGATTGTTAAGATTTCATTTGCAATATAGTCATAAAAATTCATTAAAAATAGGCTATGCCTACAATCAAGCTTTCTATCTTTTGTATGAAAGCCCCAAAATAAGACTTATTTCTACTATACAGACATCTACAAAATCACAAGGATTATTTGGAGAAAGTATTCAACTATACTTCTAATGTTGTCAGAATGCAAGCAACACAAGTGTATTATCCAGATCTCTACCCCAGTGACTTCTAGACTTTGGCATTTCTTGAACTGGAATTCCCCAGAAAATATATTCTCTCAAGTTAACACATTTTAAAAATAATCTTTTATCACCATTATTTTATAAAAAGATAACAACTTATTACTTATAAATTATGAGGAAGAAGTCAGGATACCCTCTATTGAAAGGAGGGGTTTGGAATGGAAAAAAGTAGAATCAAGATACATCATCTACATCATCTACAGGTAAAAATTCTCTGCAATGAATATGATTAATGTGTACACCTAAATTGTACCAATAAGCTAAAATTACTAAGTAAACAAGTAAATTTGAAAACAGAGAGTTCATAGGCCTAAAACAGACATAAGACATTAAAATATAAAGTGGTAAAGAATTCAATACCAAAGACAAAGATAGCTATTTACAGGAAAAGGAAAGTTTGAATATTATATTAGTATTTGAGGCATGATTATTTTCATATATTAGTTCCCTACATCAAATATCAACTTGTAAACTTCACTTTAAAATTTAGGATTGAAAATATTTCCAAATTTTGGGTGCTAAACTTCATAACTTTGGAGCAAATTAAAAATTCATATTTGGGAAATTGTTCACAACCTCTTCAGTTCCCTTACTTAAGGGGATTTTGATAAAATTCTATGAAGAAAATTACTTAGATATTAATAGAAAAACCAATAGAAATAGTGAGCTTGTTACATTTCAGTGTATTTAAAAGTTTTAACTAATCTCTTAAGCCATTTAAATTATCCAAATTTGCCTGTAGTTTAAAAATAAAGACATTAGTGAGCTTAGCTAAGCAGGTTCATGAAAAAACTACAGTTTATATTCAATTGAAATACATTCAATAGAATATACAACAATCAAAATTCATAGTTTGAAATTGGACACATAAATAATGAATCATATGTTATGGGGTTTATGATTTTTTTAAAAACTTCATTTTGATAATTTAAGTGAGCATATTTACATTTATAAGAACTCAAAGGTACCTAAAAGTGGATATTATTAAATTTAATGTCTTATTTTTAAGCAAATACCTCCTCATAATCGAATTGGGTTTTCTTTCTGTTTTCCCCAATAGTGCGATTGAACTCAGGCCCTTTTCACTGAGGTAAATCTCCATCATCTTTTTATTTATTATTTTAAGATTTGAGATTAATGCTAAGTCTCTGAGGCAAGATTCTAACTTGAGATTTTTCTGCCTCAGCCTCCCACAGTGCTGGGATTCAAGGCTTATGCCACCAGACCTGGCTGTAACTGAGTTTTAAATAAAAAGAAGTAAGACTAAGTGTAAGAAAAAGATGTAACTAAAACTGTGTTGTCTTGGATTTCATGCATAAATGAATGAACAGGCACTCAGCACACAGGCAAACAGAGGTCATTTTGTTTAACACAAATTTATCGAGTATTCTTTATATACTAAAAATATATTAGAAATAGATTAATTATCTTTTCCACTGGGATTTTACAGCCTTGATGGAATAATCATAATTACCTTTAGAATATTTATAATGTACTTTGTAGTACTTATAAAGTACTCTTTAATCATCTAGACTGATTTGGACTATGGAGGAAACAGGAAGAACCAGAGTGCTGTAAGAGACTGTGACCTTTGGAACAACGTTGAAGAACGTGGCAGGAATTGAAACATACACAGTAGGTAAGAAAAGAGGAAATTCAGTCTCTATACTGAATACTACACTGAAACCTGTAAAAATCCTACAAACTTCCACCTTTCTCCAGGGTTTGGTTTAATCATCTAAAAACAAAAAGATTTTAGTTCTCAGACCTCTGAATTCTTTTCCAATTCTAAAAATTCTACAATTCCTTTTGCTGCCTTACTGAACTTGTTAAAACAATGTCTACATGTGGGTTTTTTTTGTTGTTGTTTTGTTTTGTGTTTTGGTTTGTTTGTTTTTTTGTTTTTGTTTTTGGTAGTATCAGGCATTGAACTCAATACCTTGAGTTTGCTAGGCAGGTACTGTGCCACTGAGCTATATCCTCAGCCCCAGTCTATGCAAATTTGTCCAGCCAAATTACATGGATACTTTCTCAGAAACCAGAATTCTTGGTGTGCATATGCTATGAAAGTTCTCACATAGTTTTTATAGTCATTAATTAGTGTGAGAAAAGTGGGACCTCTGACATTTCTCATCTAAAGTCTTTTCTCAAGGGATAACTCATCAGAAACTATTAATTGGTGTGCTATTGCTGTGTTCACAATGAGAAGAATGTCAGGCAGGAAGAATTATAAGTATAAATAACTCCTACAGTGGGTAAAGTATTAAAAAAAGAGCTCTGATGTCTTCTAGGTGTATTTTGTGGAGAAAATACTGGAGCTGATGTTAAGCAGAATGTCTGTGACCAGGATGTCACAATCAATGAGAAATCAATTCACAATGTGGAAGCTGGTGGGACCTCACTTCCTCCCTCCCTCCGCCCTTCTCTTCCTCCCTTCCTTCTTTTCTTTTCAGTAGGAAAGAGTCCAAGGTGATTTAAAGTGAAATTTAAAAAGTAAAGCCTGCTGTAAAAGAACAAACTTTCAAGAACTTTGACATCAAATAGTTAACAGTCAGAGTGGATCATAGGGGTAGGGCTAGATGTTGAGATGAAACTAGGGAAAGTGAATAGAAATATAGTGAAAACACAGAATCAATTCAATGAACACTCAGTCTACAAATAGCTCTAACTATAGAGCCTAATTAAAAACTAAAATATTTAAATTTATTGTTGATGAAACATAAATGAAATTATACTTACATAATGAGCAGATTTTAAAAGAATTTTCAAATACTAGTGTAGTGTATGAAAGCATTGTAAAAAGACACATCTTCATTGAAGATCGAAGTAGATCCTTTACTTAACGATTAGACTGTTTTTATTATTTCAAAAAGGTATTATGCATCCTTGACCTTTTTTGTGGACATACTTGATCAAAAGCATGCTTAGACTGATACAATCATTCCAAAATGGGAATATACAAGTGGTCCTGCCCAAACACAAAGATTATTTATGATCAAATGTAGTATCAGCACATAGTGAAAGAGGAAAAATGCCCACTTATCTTTTATTTAAAATGTAGAGTCAAAGTGGACCCTGTAAGATGAGATAAAGTAGTGTGACAAGACCATGCTTAAACTGGAAGTTCTGTCTCCATATTGTAACAGCTGCAAGAGTGGAGCTAAATGTGTGTGTGTGTGTGTGTGTGTGTGTGTGTGTGTGTTTTGTAAGTTGCTCTGTATCATGAGCATAAAAACCATTGCATGTATGAGTAAAAATGAATGAATGAATGAACAAGTGAATGTGATGTTGAACAAGCCACATAACCTCCATCACTTCTGCCAAATAACTGTCATTTATCAATGAACTTCTTTCATTCGTGGTGGTCTACCTTTTCTATTTTGTGATGCTGGCTGATTTTTGTAAGCTCTATAATACTATCAGTAAACATTTTCTGAGCATGTGTGCAGACTGTCCCCAGATTTTAACACACAACTTTTTGACTTTATGTATAAAAATTATACATAATATTTGAATTTGTAATTTTCTGTATTTTTCCATGCTAGTGAAATGTAATAATAGTTTCCTATTGTAATACAAAACAGCAAAGCAAGTCACAGTTCCCATTCAGCCACATGATCACCAGGGTAAATATCAGATACTCTACAAGGTACTTTGTGGCCACCTTTTTATTTTTTGATATTATGTTTTATGGTTTTGCAATCCTTGTGTCTACAAAATGCTCATTTTGTCATGTTCATGAGATGTTCCACACTTTACCATAGAACAGATTTTGTGTTAGCAGATCTTTTTCCCTAATTATATATGCTAACCCGAATGTCTTGAGGAAATTTAAAGTAGGTTAGGCGAAAGTATGATGTTTAGTGAATAAATGCAGTTTTAATTTACATAATTTTCAACTTGGAGTGGGTTTATTAAAACGTCACCATATTGTAAATTGAGAAATATCTGTGTTACTTCATCTAAATGAAATTCAATGGTAGTAATTTATACAATAATCATCTGCTATTATCACATGTCTTTTTGTTGTCCAAAGATGTAAGCCAAGGGGGAAAGGCGACATATAGCCTGAAAATGTCTGTCTTCAACCTTAAAAACAGTCATGGGAAAGCAAAGCAGAGGATTGTCCATGTGACGTAACCCCTGCAGAGTACCATGAACGCCGCTGCCTTTGTGGAATGACCACTGCTGCACGTTCGCAAAAGCAACACCATTCTCTCTCATTCTCACAATGAAGGACAGGCCCAGGTGTACTGCACACACCTGGAATCCCAGCACTGGAGAACCTGAGGCAGGAGCACGCGCATGGGTTTGAGGCTATCCTGGGCTATATATAGAGTTCAAGTCCAGCCTGAACTACACAGTGAGACCGTGTCTCAAAAACAGGAAACTAAAACACAGAAAAGGTTTCAGATTGATCCTCTAAATACCTCCTACTAAGGTTTCTTGGAGGGCTCACTGATTCTGGGGGAGTGCAGGAAAGGCTGACTTATAAAGTTGACTATCATCCATTACGGTACAAACAGGAAAGCTGTTAGAGATCACTAAGGTCAGCACTACAGTTCTTTGGAACCAAATTGATGTGTCTTATGGACAAAAGGTGGGATGATATGAAGAAAAAGGCTGTAATGATCTAAAAAGAGTAAGTATTTAAAAATGTAAGTTCATAATGATGGGAATAATGCTATGTAATAGATATATAATACACAGGTAGATGATAGATTGATGTGAGACCTTGATGGATTATTCTGTATCATTTTAAAGCCCTTCCATCCCACCCTGTCTTCCAAAATATTCCCATGAGTAGCACAGTGGCATTTTAAGGCCTCAAATCCTAGCTCAGAGCCTAGCTGATAATGTTAAATGTTTCTCTATGTGCATGTGTGTGTACTTGCTTAAACAGTGTGTGCAAGCACACCCATTTTCATATAACTGTTGCTTACATGAATGAATATGAAGGCAGTATATTTCACACAGTATTTTCACCGTGGTCTTCTCAGGGACACAGGCCATAAATGGCAATAGAGAGAAAAGTGCTATTTGTTTTCTAGCAATGTAAAACATGCTATGGCGGCTGCATATGGACATTAGACCCACTTCCTCACGTAAGAATGCAGCTGACTGTGGCTGGCAGAATTGCAGTTCTGCTGTCTTTGTTCCAAATGTCTATCGACGCACGTGCCATGAAGGTGACTGCTAGTGCTTGTGGTGTTAAAGCCAAACACACCAACATTCTAAAAAAAAAGAAGTTGAGCAAAAATTAGCCCCGTGTTGCCTTCCATTCTTGTTGCCAGATAGGTCCTTTCAGCATGATCTCTCATTTGATGATATAAGACAGCTGAGAAAAACAGTTTAAGTCAGATGGCTTAGTCAAGACTTTTGGTTTTCTTTATTTGCTATTGTGCACAGTATCAAACACATGCAAAATAGAGATAAGCATATCGATTACCAGGTACCAATAATCCAGCTAAAATAACTACAAATAATTATGTGATTATATTGCTAAACTGTTTTTCTTTATAGGTAGCTTGAAGACATTTCCAAATAAGATCCATAAATCAATCAAGGAACTGAAATGTATATTAGTGTAAATGTGACATAAAATTTAAGATGGGATATTTTCAGAAGCAAGGTAGGGAATGAAAGCACATTCTTATCATGAAGCCTGTGACAGACCAAGCAGAGGAGTTAGGGAAACAGGCTGGAAGCAGGCAGAATCCACTGACATACTTTAAGTATTGAGAAAGATAACCATATTTAAGAACAGAGAAATTGAATTTACATTAAGGGAGCCAGAAAGAGGTCACAGGATGAATCCTGGGCTTCATAGCTTAAAAACATCTTCTCTGGATTGACTCTGTAAACTTTTCCATGACAACTGATACTCAAAGTTCTTTAAGGTCATTAGAAAATCTCCTGTCTGTCTCAGCAAGTGTAAAAAGCATTGGTCCACAAGGAGACAAGCAAACAAACAAAACGTTAACATGACTTAGTAGAGCTGACTCCAGCTGAATGAAGAAAGAAAGTTTTGCAAAGTTTCTTCTACACTGCCACACCAGTTTATCTGGAAGAAAGGGGAGCAAATCAAGAAGCAAATGATGGCACACTTACATAGAGCTCCCTCTGCCTTTGGGTTCCCAAAAAGTGTATTAATGGGTGAAATATATTTCAATAAAATTTTTGCCATAAATAAAATTCACACCCACATCGAAATAATTTGGAAAATCTAGAATTCAAACATGAATAAATTTAAACAAAAAGAATGGAAGAAGTTTATAGTAATAGAAAAGGTTGATTTAGAAGAAAGTAACACTGAATTACATATATTACAGAATCCAGAATAAAAATTTGCCATTAAGAATTTACAGAGCAAAAATGAAAGAAACACCAGCAGAATGGAAGAGATTTATCAGAGCAAGTGAATGAATTTAACTCACATACGTCAGTCTGTGGCATAGACGCAGGGGAAGAGGTTATAATATATAAAGATAACATATTGTTTGTATATATCAAATATAAGAAAGATTTTAGATGTATACACATATACTAAATTACACATTGTGAAAATAGAATATACACTTCCTTTCCAAGTTCGTTTGGGAATATATTTAAATTTTGCTCTACATTAATCCTCAAGTGCAACAGTGAATTCCACAGTTCAAAATAATATATAACTTGCTCTCTGATAACATTCTTAATGCATAAGTCAAGTTAAATAAAAATTAAATCCCTCTTATTTATGTATTTATTTTTGGTACCGGGAATCAAACTCAGGACCTGTGTTTGCCAGGCACGTGCTTGTGCCACTGAGCTATAACCCTGGCCTCTAAATTCCTGTTTTAGAACTCCACAAATAAAAATCTGCTAAGGAAAAACAAAACAAAAACTGTTTAATGTCTAAAAAGTACTAAAAGTCCACTAACACTAGAATCAATGCTATACATTCAAAGTTATCACTACAACAAAATGTATAATTTTAAATGCTATGCATTAAAATAAGAAAATATAAATTAAATTACCTAATTAGTAATCTAAAAAGTTAAAACTAAAATACATAAATATAAAAGACAAGTGGGAAAATCAGTAAGGATAAAGACAGACTCATGACACTTTGAAGTTACAAATAGAGTTGAACTATATAAATTGAGAGTAAGATTTTTGGAAAAAAAAGATTAAATAGGTAACTACACAATAAATTAATTCAGAAATGTAAGGAAAAACTACAAAGTGGTAATGAAAGGAATCACTGAAGGGAAAATTAAAATAATCCTTCATTCTCAATTCTGTGCATATATAATTGAAAGTTTAGAACAAGTATTTTTCCTTCGGAATGGATATGGAAGACAAAAACACTTACTGTAGTGGAAGAAATCGAGGAAATCATATCACGATTATATAATTTCCAATGTGCCACTGAACGAATTTCCAGGAATCAGCCTCCTACTATTACGTCATCAGTTCTGTCATCATTCCATTTTTACTTCTACTGATAGTCATCATAAGTTTGAGAAGCACACTTCAATCTCTGTTTCTTATCCCTTTAATAAAGGCAACAGTACAGATTGCTGACCTCACACTATAATGTTAGTATCACGCCTACCCACCTTCAAATTGTAAACATCAGTTAACCTGTCATGGAAGTGTGGCTGATAATATGAGGAACATGTTCTTTGAGTCTTGTAACCATAAATAGTTGAATTTCCACACAACTTTGAATATAAAATGCAAAAGCAATGTGTGCATTTACAGTATGTGAACCACATAAAGTCAACTTATAATATATACCTTTTCTAAAAACTTTTGCTTTGTATATTTACTCTCTTTGCCCCCTATACTAGTCACTCTGCTGTGACAAAATACCACTCATACTTAAAAGAAGAGAGGTTTATTTTGATTCACATTTTTGGATGACTAAGTCCATAGTCTGTGGACCTCAAGGTGCGACAAGGGCATGAGAGAAGAAAGCCGCCCAGAAACAGAGAGAGGAAATGGCAGAGCTGGAGGCGAGAGTACACTCTATGTGGCACCCACCTCTTCCAAGGAGGCCCTACCGCCTAACAGCACATCAGGTGTGAACTCATGAGTGGGTTAATCCATCCATGGGTGGAGCACCTTTCAAAAATTCCACATCTAAACACATGAGACTTCTGCAGGGACATTTTAGACCTAATTATAACACACACTGTCACAGATTTTATAGTTTTATTGTATTTGAGGTCTATCTTATCAGTAAGTTCTTGAGCAGCTGGAGTGCTGCCAGCAAGTTACCACTTTTCAGATGATAATCCTTTCTTGATGGCCACACTGACACAACCTACACAAGGACACGCTCTATAGGAGACAGCCCTTCATCATGACTTCTCCAGGCAGGGGTCTAAAAGGTCTCTGATTTGGGACCCAACAAGGGTCACCTTGGAGAATACCAACCTGATCTTTGTCTGCGAACTGCTGGGGTGGATCACAGATGCACTTCTGTCTTAATCCAGCTTCTCCACACTCCTTTCTTAAAAGGTGAGCCTGATAGTGATTCCTAATACATGTCCTTCCCACTAATTCCCATCTCATAGTTAGTTCTCAGAGTTAGTAGGAGAAGCCAACCTGTAGCAACACTATTTGTATCTGAGTGGCATCTTGGCTAGTGACCTGAAAGTACACCAACAGGCAGAATGCCTCCATAACCTAGAGACAACTAGACTTAACAAAATATGCGCCAGGGTGCATTTGTCAGGCATTTTACTTGCAATAACTCTCCTTTTCCAGAAGTAACTCAGAGTCAAGGTAGCAATATCTCTTTTCACATTTTATTTTCTCCTGAAGAGACTTCCTCTCTTTGGTGAGCTCATATCCAGTTGCATACTAAAACATAAGATGAAAATGAGACTCTGGCTTCATGGAGGACAGAGACATAGCCCCTTCCTTCTGTTCTACAACAGCCCCTCTCTCTTCACTACTGCATATGAAAAATCATAACTATTAACTTCAGTTCCATCAACTTCAGCCATTATTTCATCTCACTTTTAACTGTTTGCATTGTTTGTAGTAATCACATCATAGAGAAAAGTTTCATCTCCCAACAGATGGGATATCAGCTCTGGGTATTCAGTTTTCCTTTCAGGTTATCTGATCCACCATCTTACAAGAGGACACATTCTATGGGATCACTAGGTCTGATCATTCCACTGGCCCTTATCCTATTTGCTACTGTTTCTAAAACTATGGAACTTATTGACAATTTGCTGTGGATATAGCTCTGTAATTATCAAGCCACAAAGGATAAAGAGCAAAAGAGAAAAATTTGCTTTCAGAGAACAGTGCACTCCATCCAAAATAAATTCTATGCAATAAAAACATCTATCTTTTTAGAAATATCCTCTTCCTGGAATCTCTCTTCTAGATTGTTAATCCATTTGGGGGGACTGACTCACACTAGGACTGATCAGTCTTTCTCCATGCTGAAGAGTACCATCTGCACTTGGATCCATAACTCCCTAGCTTGCCTGTATTCTTTCCTGATTTATCTCCTCCTGCCCCCTTTTAGGACAGACATCACCAGGTGGCCCTTTGCCCTCCTATTAGCGTGTTCTTTCACTATGAAACTTTTCCTTTTCATTTACTCAGTTTTCCTTTGTCCAAATTTCATCTTCCAAGGGCTAAGAATGTAGCTCAGTGTTAGACCACTTGGCTAGCATGTATAAGGCCCTGGGAACTATTCCCAGTACAGACAAAAAATATCCCCCTAATGCCAAATTTACCTTATAGGAATCAATCAAAGATAGTATCCATCTGCAGGGGATACCTGCTTACTCTCTTGCACTTGTTACTGTATATCTTCTAAGCCTCTTTACTAATGTGGTGTTGTGCAGAGAAGGAGATGCACTTCAAGTCACTGTGCTTGTATGAAAAAAGAATTCATAAGCCATTTCAGCTGGCAGTATGGCTGCAATGATAGGAAAGGATCAAACTGTCTCTTATCCCAATGCTTTTGAATTTTTAGAAATTTTTACCATGGAACACACCCTTTTGTTTATTAATAAAGAAAAACTAATTTATCATTTACCAAGTGAGCAAATATTTAATAAGCAACAACCACATAACAGACATTATTCCAGACAGTTCTGGGGATATAAGAGACTGAGGAGAACCCAAACCTCTCTGGGTCACTGCTGGTCTGTAGAAGCCCACAGATTTCCAGTCAGCTTGAAAAGGTAAAATGAGAACAATCTTTACAATGTCAGGCTGCTGAAATTTCTTTTATTCTAATAATGTAGACTCCGAAAAAATTTTACCATCATGTAAAATCTGACTCAGTAACTCAAACTGAGCTCATTACAGCCACATTAAACATTTTCCTATCGTTGTATGTGTTTTAGAATAATTTCAGCTATAAAATTCTAATCCAAGTCAAGTAAAATGGAAGATAACAACTACGAAGCGTCCTTGGACACACAGTGGGAAAGTTGCCAGTGATTTATTTCATATGGTTCCTTAAACCTAAACCTAATTCAGTTGAAGATGTAATGAGTTTTGTTCATTTCATATACATTTGAAGCATATTTACAATATATTATTTTTTCTTTCTCTTTCTTTCTTTCTTTCTTTTGTTCTTTCTCTTTCTTTCTTTCTTTCATCTTTTTGAGACAGGGTCTCACTATGTAGTTTAGGCTAGCCTCGATCTCACTTTGTAGTGCAGGCTGGTCTCAAACTCTCAACGATCCTCCTGCCTCAGCCTCCTGAGTGCTGGGATTACAGGTGTGCACCATACCCATCATTATAGTGTACTTTCTTTAGTTTTCATAGTTACACTGCTATAAGAAATTCACACTTAATTTTGGGTGTATTTGTATGCTGTATATTTTTTTTAAGTATACTGATAAAATGTTGGTGCTGGAGAGTGGTGAAAGAAGGAAGTAACATGTTTTAAATGGCTATTATTTACCAAAAATTGTGAAGCTATTCTCTAGAACTTCAGCTTTTTTCTCTTGTATTTAACATAACTCCTAAAACTAATTAAGACCATAACCTTCACATTAGAGGTGTTTGATGGACTCCAAGAAAAATAGAGATGAAGGTGAAAAGTACAAGACAGCACTCATTAGATTCCTTAAGAGTATATGCAAGTAAATCTCTTTATGTATAGCAAAGGCAATTTGACTGAAAATTTAGAATAGTGTTTACCTCTGGGGACAAGAGTAAGGTAATCAACATGCTGAAATGCATTAGTAAACTCCTCTTCTCCAGGTACCTAAATGGTACATAAGTATTTTATTATTCTTCAAATTGCATACACACACACACACACACACACACACACACATATATATAAATAATCTTTTGCATGTATAATGGCTATCACAACAGAGTAAACATTTAAAAGCTCATCCATTCTTCTGTGTTACTTATAACAACAAAGTCCAATAACATTTCTGATAATGTCTTTCCTCCACCAGATGTAACCTCGACAAGGGCAGGGGCCTGTTTGGCCACCCCTGTTGTGCACAATCAACCACATCCTTCCCCACTGTGGTTTCTGGCTACTTCCATTCCTCAGCAAGTGGAAGAATAGCAACCAGACCTATCCTGCACCCCGACAATAAAAGATCGGGCTAGCTGGTTTTACCTGCAGGCTGTGTGCGAGTCAGGTGCAACAGAAGCAGATATCGCTGTGGCCCTTCAACTCATCATTTGCTCTATGGTGCCCAGTTGAAAATAAAAGCGACCTTTGCTAGTGTCACAAATGAGCTTTAAAAAATCACATTCACTCCTCGTACACAGAGTTTGAGTGAAAGGGACCTGGATGCTCACTTAGGTACACTGAGACCATCTGCAGGACTGCGTCAGGTGATCATGCAGCACGAAGCCAGTGCAGGGGCGGAAGGTCAGAGACAGACACTGCCATAGCTGCGGGCATGGTGGTGGTGGTCAGAGGACTTTTTGAGAGAAGCTCAGGATGATTTTGAGCTCAGAAAAGCCTGAATCCTTGCCGTGACAGCCCAGTATACATCTAGAATTTTCCCAAGGATCATTTCTACTCCTTAGCAGAGGCAAAGTGCCCTCAGGTACCTCCGAATCCTTGGAGACCAACACAGGGCATACCTAAGCCTATAAGCACGGGAAGTGGAGGTGTGCCTAAGCCAGAGATTCCTTCAGGTCTGGCCAGTCACTGCCCTGAGAAGTCTTTCTTCCTGTCACAGCCTTCAGTGGTCTCTCTGCTGCGCACTGTGGATCCTCACAACCTCGGTGGTCTCTGTGCCACAGAAGCGTTCAGGCTGCCTCCCCTTTGAACATGCCAGGGCTTGAACACAGTGTTTTCTGCCTTGAACACTCTTCCTTCATCACCTTCTCAGTTTATTTGAAAGAGTGCTAGATGTTACTCCCTCTTACAGTGCTTAAGGGGCTTCTCTGTGAGAAAGCTCTCTAAGGTTTGCCTTGAGGAAGAGCTGCCTCTATGGCCACCACACCTCGGAGGGCCTCACATGTGGATGCTGTGCTCACCAGTGGATTCATGCGCTGATGTGTTCAGTAGCTACGTGTGTTGTCAGGAACAGGGGGAGGGAGGAGAAGCTAGAGGTGGGGCCCTGGGGCACAGCTTGGAAAAGGGCATCTCTCCTCGTCACCCCATACTTCTATTGCTCTGCTTACTAGACTCCATGACACTAGCAGTTTTCTCCCCTGGGCCTTTCTACCATGCTGTGAAGCTGGCCAATGGTGATAATTTCTTTCAAATTATGTAAATTGAAAGGATGGAATTATCAAACATAGTATTTATTACTCTATTTAGAGAGCCAGAATAAACCTCTCCTGCATTCAGTTTCACATGTTGGGCATCATGTCCCCATGGTGAGCAAGTGGCTAACACTGTGAGTGTGTGTTTGTGTGTGCGTGCGTGTGTGTGTGTGTATGTGTGTAATGAGATACAAATTTCCTGCAGATATTAACTTGAATAGGCTCTCAGATTCTCTACGTATTTCTCTGTAAGCATTTAAAGTAGGACCCACTTTGCTATCTTTCCAGTGTCTGAATCTTGATTAAATAGTCCTGGCGTGTTACTGTGATCTAGCCTGACCACATAATTTATCATTAAATTAGGACACTTTGCTGGAGGACAAATATGAAACTGTATGGATATAAATTATAACTGTCACAGGGAAACAGAAAAAATGAGCCCCAAGACAGGCCAAACAAGGGTTTGGGAGTTAAACAGACCTGGAACTGAATCATGGCGTGAGTTCTTACTTCCTTTATGGACTTCACCAAATTACATAGTCTAGTTTAGATTTTTGTTCTTGAAAGCATTTTACTTCAGATTGAAAAATGAACAGCTTCTACACTGTTCACTGTAAGATACACAGTATTCATGGATACAATGCTGGTCATTTGAGAACAGGTATATACACCTCAATTTCTCCTTCATGCTTTTCTTTTTAGTTTAGATTTATATATGATGTTATAAAATTTAACTCACAGTTGTTTAAGCAGATTTCCTTAGAGGAAAATATATCCTGTACTAGGAATAAGAAGTAGATGATAATGGAGAGGAAGAGAGAATTATTTTAATTACTGTGGAAGTTATTAAAAGGACACTGGTATAAAAATTTTCTAGGCTGAGTTACTTTATGGTCATAGAAGTATAGAATAATAGTTACTTACGAGGGCTGGAGATGCAGCTCATCTGCATAGCACCTGCCTGGCAAGCACAAGGTCCTGAGTTTGATTCCTATATATATATATATATATATATATATATATATATATATATATATTCATGAATATTAAAGTAACTAAAAGTATTCTGAATGTAGTCTGGCCTAACTAATAGTGTATTACCTATTTCTTTCAAATTATGTAAGTTGAAGAAATAGAATCATCAAATGTAGTATTTATTACTCTATCTTAGAATGAACTATTTTATGAGAAGAAAACTCTAAATATTAGGTATCAATCACTGATTGCTTTAAGAATTCAAGAACAAAAGTTTCCCTAGATAAACTTTAGATTTTTCTCCTTTTATAAGTAGAATCTAATGCTTTAATCTACTTCTAGAAACACATTTGACATAAAATGGCCTTACACTTCTGATTACTCTGAGTAATCACAGGAGAATGGAATCCTTGTGAGACATTCTAGACTCTTGAATTTAATAACTTGTTCAATTTTCATGTCAAATATACATCTGAGGATGCTGGAAAATTTTCTAAGGTCTTTACATAGAACCTTATTGAAATAATCTCATCTTTTGAGAAGTATGATATACAGATAATTTGTCTACTCTGTTTCTGAGGTACTATGGGTTGAGACCAGGGCCATTCCACTGAGCTGCAACCCAGTCTTATTTTTACTTTGAGATATGGTCTTCCAGACAGCATTCAAACTTGCCACCCTCCTGTCTCAGCCTCTCGGAGTTCTGGTATTAGAGGTGTGCCCCACCATGCCTGGCTTCTCTACTTTGCAAAATCACCTTAATCTAATTAACCTTTTTTCCCAGGTGTATGTCCAGAATTCAACATCACGCTCCATGCCAAACTACAACTGGCTCAAGACATACCCTACTTTACTCCTAAATGTTTAGGAGTAAAGTAATAATTCTTTAATTATTTTTCATGCAATACATAGCTTTTCCATAATTGTCATGATTTTTATAATTTGCTTAACTTTTGTGAGTTTATGCAGTTTGTAAATATCAACTGACAAATTACTTATTTTTGAAAATTTATACTTTCTCCAGTCAGATACACACAGATACTATATTCAGTGAAATTGCTTGCTCCAATCTCTAAATTTAAATGTGACCCACACACCTGTAATCCCAGGTACTATCAGGCAAAGCAGGAGGATCACAAGTTTGAGACCAACCCAGGCAATGTAGTGAGACTCAGTAGCTCTGTGGTAGAGTGCTTACCTAGCATACATGAGGCCCTGGATTCATTCTTCAGTATCACAAAAGAAATAAAACACATACATACTACTTAACGTTATTCAGGGGGGCATTACATATCTATAATATATATTAATATACAATTAAAGAGATAATAGTGCATTAGCACTTTTCTCAGAGAGTACGTACCTCATATATGACTGAGAAATAAAGACAGAGGAAAACATGCAAACTAAAACTCCTGTGGATAGAGAATTTATAAATATAGCAAATTTCAAATACTCATGCTCAGAGGGCTTGTGATTTACTATGAGAGTAGTTGCCCACAAATCTAATGTTACCCTGTTGTTTCTGGTTTCCCAGCCTAGAGGACAGGGGTCCTCCAGACCCAAGGACAGCTGTGGTAGTAATCTCACTGCTGTCTCCAAGCACAGATTCCCAGGTTGCTGTTCATCAGATCCTTCCCATCTCAACGTGTAAACTTCCTCTGACCTTCGCCAATGAAAAGAACAGGCGCTATTACTTCAACAGAAGTGTATGTAGTTACACTGCTCTTCCATAACTTCTATATCAGAAAAGGCAGAAGGAACAGAAAACACATTTAACCCAAGCAAGGAATGATAGATGAGAGGTAAATGTGATAAATAACTAAATGAGTTGATAATTTTAAAAATAATAGCCACATTGTATTATCCACAGTAGGTCAAATACCCACCTTGGTAAACCTTTAGGATATCATGTCCTAACAAAAATGAAAGAACATTATTATAATCTGCATGGGCTATTTTAAAGTTTAAAAAGGTAAAATAAATAAATACATAATAAATGAAAGAAAACTTAAGAAAGCATGTTACACATTATTCTATTATAAGTAGTTAAGATAACAGTCTAGACTTTAGAAGACTAAATGCCATTTAACTAAAGAACATTTAGGTAGAGCACTTCATTCCTGAGTGCTGATGATAAGGTATTCTTATTATATTACATTTCAGCAATGCTCTGTGCCTTGGTTTTTTACTAATCGAAATCAATGCTGCTCTTTAAAATGAGAGGTAAACTTGCCAGTGTAGCCAGGATGCTGTGGTGCTTACTAAGTGCTTGCAGAGAAAGCTGAGGACACGAGAACATCACACCTGTGCAACCATAACACGTGAATTGTGATCCATTACTGATGTGTCTCAAATGGCTCTGTCTAGTGAGCAAATGCCACTCATATGCCTGTGTAAAAAAAAAAAATTAAAATCTTTCCTAAAGAAAAAAATAAATGTGACCCAAATCTAAAGTTTGAAATACATTCTGTATCTTGATAAATTTTCCTATTTGTATCACAATCTGAGTTCAATTTAAGCAAAACATGGTTTTATGTTCAATGCCTCTGCATGGAAATATGCAAACTAATATTCTGAATATAGATACATAAAACTAATGACATCAATCTTAGCTATATTAATCATATTAATTGTATTAATAATCCAACAACATTTATGCTGTGATCTCCATATTATCTTCATGGTTCTAAATGAATGTCATGATTTTAAAATTTAATACAGTGCATAATCTCAAGGGACTTAGTAGAGCTTTTACTGAACATCATTCTTTGGATCTAAGAAAAGGTTTGATTTTATTAAGTATTAAGCATTTACACAAAATGCTAAGAGTGGGGGTTGCTCTCAAAAACAAGATTAAAAACCTTTACGTGGGGATTTGATTCAGAAACTGATTTGGCCTTGCAGCTGGAAGCAGCCCTCTGGCACCATCTGCTGACAGCACTGCTTTCTTTTCTAATCAAGCCACATGCAAATTAGAACTGAGTGAATAAAACATAACTTTTCCATCTTTATTCTTCATTAATAATCAGGGGCTTGATCTATCATGCCTGACTGCAGTTGATGAGTTCAGATATATCAGCAAATTTATTCTGCACTCTTGGAACTGATGTTGCATTCTAATTACCCGTGAGCACTTGCTTTAATGTATCCACAGGCATCCACCTCCACAGGTGCTATGCACACTGAAATGTCTAATCACAGGCCAAAATGATCTGGGTGAAGATTAACTGGCACTCTCATGTGTTCTTTTTTAAGTGTTTAAAAAAGAGAGCGTAGGCAGAGTCACTGACAAGTTTCTGGGGTAAGGATTTTGAACCAAGGCATCAAATGACATCTATGTAAACAGCACCTATGAGGTGCCACTGCTTAGGCAGATACTCTGCACCAACCATTCAATTTAATCCTTCCCCAAATTAAGAGTGTGGAATTAAGTACAAAATGATTAAACACCTTTTATCAACAAACCCTCAGTTCTTTCAGGTCTTTAATTCAAATGTTGCCTTTTTCAGCAAATTCCTCCTTACCTAAAACTTTGTCTAAAACTTTGAACATTCCCTAATGATGCTAATCTGCTCGAACTTTTTACTATGACTACAACATTCTATATATTTTACGTGCATGTCTTGGTTCTTGTGTTCTTACATGTAAAGAAGTTTTATCAGTTTTCTTCATGACTACCATCTTAGGGCCCTATGTCAGTGCTTGGTATGGTGGATGCTTCATAGGTATTTGTTAAGTGTGAGGGAGTCAATGAATATTTAGTGAGAAGTAAAATTTGAGTTTGAAAACAAGACTTTAAGTGGTCTGTCTAGTCCTATAAACTATGGTACTTTAATTCTGTGTGCAATAAAAAAAAGTCCCCTGTGTTTCATGTGCACTGAAAATATTCATGTGTACACACTTGATGTCTTTTCTTTCAGTTCTTCCAAGTTAACTAGAAAAAGCTGGGGTAGAAAGTGTCCTCTGTGACTACCTGTTCCCTCTATCTATCAGCAGCTTTCTTGTTGCTGGACAAAATACTTGATACCCACAATTTACAGGGTAAAACGTTAACTTGCTCGTGTTTTCAGATGATAACTGGCTAACTCCAAGTTAGAAACATGGGGGAAATGCATGGAAGAGCAAAGGCGCTTAGTTCATGGCCTCCAAGAGGCAGAGCAGGGAAGAGTGCCAGAGAGGAACAGGCAAGGGACCGCATACAGGATCCAATGTCACACTCATGATCCACCGAGACAGACCCAGAGTAACACTTTAATAATAGGTCAGCTGATTCTTAATCCAATGAAGTTGATTAATGTCAGGATTAATGTCAACTTCATACCCAAACATATGTTCTTAAACCATATAATCTCTAAATAATGACAATAGCAAGTTTATAATTTCACCTAACATGATACAACTATCCTTCTTACACACAGAAATGTAATTGTCTCTTCCCCAAAGTCTCAAATGTTCCAGCATTTTTCAAAGGTCCAACTCCATGTCTTCTGAGACACAAGGTGAACTCTTAGGTGTGAACCTCTGACAAAATAAAAAACAAGTTATAATCCCAAAGCACAGGTTAAATATTTCCATTTCAGAGGGGGAGACATGGGGAACTGAAAAAAGTCAGACTAAAGCAATGTGAGAACCTAGCACGGAAAACAGCAAGTCCTAGAGCTCCATATCTGAAATCATAGGAACATAGTGGTTACTGTAATTTCCAAAGAGGCTGAGCAGCCCCACCCCTATGGTCTTGCCACTTGCAGTCTGTGGAGAAGGGCATTCTTTAGTCAATCTTTCAATGTATTGCCTTAGGTATAACCGGACCTAGGTTGTTGTGTTCTGGAGGAAGTCCAACAAAAGCTTTGTAAGCCCTGGCGGCGGCGCTAAATGTTTTGCTGTGTTATGTAGAAAAGGAATGCTGACAGGATGGCTATCTAGTCAGGTCTCAGGCCTGTGGTAATTGAGTTGTATTGTTCTTGCTAAAACAGTTACTATCTAGTTACTACCCACCCGGTGGCCCAGGTGCCTCTTTTGTTTTATCTCAATAAAAGGTTATGGAAAAGGTGATTCGGGGCTACAATCAGGAGGGCTGTAACCCCCTGATTCCCAGGACATTCTCCCGTGTATTTCTTTTTCTTCTAACGTTTATTCATCCGTGGGTACCTCGTTTTTGGGACCTGTTCACCCTGGACAGAAACGGACGTTAGACCAACAGCAGTCCACACAGCTTTTCTCTTGGATTGGTCCCACTCACATCACGCGCTTTCGTTGCGAGCATTCTGTATTTCCAGTAACTCAGACTTCTTGGGCGTCTCCCCTGCAGCATTGACCTCACTTCTCTAATGCCCATTTTCTATGCTCATCATCATTCCCATTTCTGGACACGATACACCAACATGCACAATGTAAAGGAAGTAAGGTTTAACTGGCGCATGTTTTCAGGCTGTCATCAATTGGCTCAAAGTCAGGTTCATCACGGGGCAAGGCTGTGGAGGAACAAATGGAGGCAGGAAAGCAGAGCCTGGGACAGTGCTGGATGAGGCAACATAGGTAGTATCTAGTGCCACGCCTTCTTGACCCACTGAGATATCCCTAGGCAAATGCTTTACTAATTTGCTAGGCATTTCTTAATCCAATTAATGTGAGATACCAGGGTTAACAGTAACCCCCAATAC
Organism: Dinomys branickii; assembly: GCA_004027595.1. Taxonomy (NCBI): domain Eukaryota; kingdom Metazoa; phylum Chordata; class Mammalia; order Rodentia; family Dinomyidae; genus Dinomys; species Dinomys branickii. The sequence continues at coordinate 29,932 of PVLD010012950.1, read as the reverse complement.
TCACATACATGTTGATTCTAACTGAGTTACCTTGGCTGAAAAGCTTCTGTGCACTGGAAACACAGTGGAACAGGCTCTTTGTCAACCGTCCTTCAGCACGTGTGTGTCACTCTGTGCCTACCTAGATCTTGACAGCCTCTATATACCTTCTTATAGGATGCGAGAAAGGAGATCCATAGACCAATATTCCACTAATCAAATATGGGAAGAAGAATGAAGGTACACTGGCTTACCTTTCTACATTGCCTGACTTGGAGAACATGAGCCTTCTCTGTGCTATTCCTGCATCTCTTCACACAGATGAACTACCCTGTGCTTTATCATTTAGTAAAATTTTCCTCCAGCTCTTAGAAGTGATTCTATTTTTCCAATAAAAGTGTTTAATGATGAGAACTTACGATGCTTCTGGTAAGGAGGTAAAGTATACACAAAGGATGCTCCTCTTGTCAGTTACAAGGGAAATCAGTCAATATAGAAATGGATAAAAACATGCAGCTATAAAAAATGACTTACCCTTCCTCCAGCAGTCTGACTTTGTAGAAATAATTACATGCGCACTTGATGGTGGTCTGTACAGAGGAAGAGGAATCTTGATGATAAGAAAAAGTTTTCCTACAAACCAGTCATTTAAATTTCTGGGAAACTTTAGGGAAATTGCCCACATGCCTCATTTTCTTGATCTGTACAATGGGATTAAAGATGATAAACCTAGTGCTTCATTTTGAGGCAGGGTCTCAGTGAGTTGCTAAGTTGCCCAGGTTGGGTTCAAATTTATGGTTCTCCTGCCTCAGACTTCCAGAGTGCTGTGATTACAGGCATCTATACCACCTATCCTTGGCTGATACACACAACTCTAAGAGAGGCTGACTCAATATATGTAAGGCCATTATAACAATTCCTAGGTCATGGTAAGCACTGTGTAATGCCAATATTATGATTTTTATTAGTATTAGTGGTATTTCCTTCAATCTTTCTTATTTGCTCATAATAAAGCCTTCCCTTAGAGGTCTAACTGTATTTACAATCTCTTTAAAAAGTGTATAAAGTAAATGATTGTTTATGTTTTAAAGCTCATGTTAAAAGTATTCAGTTGTCTTCTGAAGTGTGTATGCAGACAGCAGTGGAAATCCACAGCAGACTCTAGGGGAAGGCAAATATCAGAGATAAAATGGTTCTACAAAGATCTATCATACTTCCACACTGGAAGATTATTTTGTTAATAAAATTTGCAGATTCATGCCATAGTTTATTAGCATGTAGTTATTAAAAACTCCATGAATACCAACATTTGCCTGTGCAAACAAGATTTAAATGCATTTAGATTTTTGTATCTCCCTAAACTGTTATTCTCAATTTTTTTTTTTTTTTTTTTTTTGCAGTACTGGGGATCGAACTCAGGACCCTGTGCTTGCTAGGCAAGCGCTTATTCCACTGAGCTACATCCCCAGCCCACTAAACTGTTATTCTCAAGAATGTCCACTCATTCTTTACAAATACATTTCTCTTCCTTATTTCTTTGGTCATATACCTTAATCTTTTCTTCTATATTCACTAGCACGTTACAGTCAATACCAGTCTCCCTGATGTTTATTCATAAAACATGCCAGACAAGTTCACACATCAGATGAGGATTTAGTGGTTCATAACGCTAGGTTTGAGGAGAGGATGTGGCAGGTGAAATGGCAACTGTGGGGGTTACTGGTTCACTGGAGAAAGAGGGCAGAAGATGCATAAAGATGGGAAGGTATAACTTGGATTTATGTCTGTGGAAGAAAAAAAACCCCGAGAACCAGAGAAACAAAAGGAAAAAATGCTCCAATCCTTCCATCAACTACTCACCAATGAAATTGCACAGGATAGTGAATGGGTGGACACTGTCAAAATATGAGCTACTCGCTGCTAGAAAAATAACAAGCAGATCAAAGCAAAACTACCATGAAAAGTCGGTAAAAATTGAAGCAGTTGAGCTGATAAAGTCTCCCAACAAAGCCATGTAGAGAACTGTAATGAAGTACGCCAAGCTGAGTTATCCTCTAGTAATTATTTAGAAATGTTGAAAAATATGTTTAATTAGACATATAAAACTCAAGTGAAATGAGAACACACAAGAAGAAATAAAATGACAGTTAACTGAACCCAGGAAAGGGATAGAAGAAATAGAGTAAATACAAAAAAGAACAGTAAAGTATAAGGTATCCAAGAGATAAAGGAATGAAATGCATACTGCATAAAGAACATTAATAAAAACAATAGAAGAATGATAATGAGACTTAAGAAAAGGAAAAAAGATCACAGAGAAGCTGAACTATGAGTATAGGATGTTCAAAATTTACATATCTGCCCACCTCAGATAAGAAAGACAAGATCATTAATGTTAACAACATTAAAACCTGGAACTCAAGAAAAATGATCAGAAAACAAAATAAGACCCAAGTTCACAACTGGCAAGGGACAACTGGGTGTCAAAGGAAGTTGATCTGGTATCACCAACTCTAAGATATACACAGGCAAAATTATGAGACTTTAAAGACAATGCAAACATCCTCTAAGTCACTAGGCATAAAGATGATAAAATAAAAAGATATTAGCATAACCTGAGTCATAGGACAAGGCCTGAACTTAGGGCCCCAACAAATCAAGTCTAGCTACAAACAGCACTGCAAAACGGAACTTGAAAGGTGAGGCTTCTTTTAGAGTTAAGCAACTTGAACTTCTCCTGTTGAATAACCAACACTCCCTCCTCTTCTCAACCCCACAGAAGTGACAGAATATGCAGATGCCAATTCCAGGAGGTCAGGACTCAGCTTCCTCTCCCCAAGAAAGAGAAGGATGAACTGAAGATGCTTGGAAGTGAAAAGCAAGTGTGCAGAGCGACCTTATGGCTCTCTGTTGCCCCCACTGCCACATTTCTTACTAAAACAGACCTATGCACCTGAACACAGTGAAGTGGTGATTTGAGGCAAATGGCCCCCTCCACCTCCTCAGAACTAGCTTTCAACAAATCCTTCTTTTTTCTTTTTACCAAAATAAAAGGCCTCTTTTCATTTGGTCAGTGCTGAGCAAAAAAACCTGAGCATATGAATCTGAATGGCCAGTAACATGGCCACTTGTCCAGTAACCAAGGTGGAAAAGGTAATGTTGAAAAACGGAACAAGTTTTAATCAATATAGCTATATTGGGACAGAAGTGGGCTAAGCAACCGTAGATCTGTCTTTGGGGTTACTGATATGAGCTTTAGATTTGAAGAGAGGAAGAACTGGGGCAGGAGTAGGTGAGAAGTATGCATAATTAAGAAGTCTTCGTCAAACTTGGGTGTTTGATCATTATCTCAGTTCCAGCTGTGTGAAGTGGTTCTGGCAAAGTCATCACTGCCATCACTGGAGGGGGAATTCAGTTCTCATGCAATATAGGCTTCCCAGTTACACAGAGGATACAAAAGATTGTCCTAGTTCAGGTCATACTGACAGAAGCAAGAGGTAACAATGTGGAGGCTTAATAGTGGGTGTTCTTCTTGATATGTTTGCTGTTATAAAGGAAATGCATACAAATTTTACTTGTCCTCCATACTGCCTTTATGCAGAAAGAATTTTCCCATGATACTAAAGCAGCTGGTTGTACATAAACTCTAAGAGAAAGTTATATTTCTCCTGAGATTATATCACTTGGAAAGAATCATAAGTTCAAATTTTAGTAGAAAAGATCAAAGAAATGTCAGTGCAAATATAAGAAAAACGCTAGTGCTGTTTTACAAAAGGGTTGCTTTGTATAGGAATGTGAGAAAATAAATTCTGTTAATGAAATCAGATGATCCTAATGAGAAAGAAAGAGAAGTTATGAAGAAAGTGTGTGGTGCTACAGGACTTTCAATGGACTTCTGTTAGAAAAGGATTCTATAATATGCAAAGAGGGAAAAAAAGAAGTGTAGGAGAACTTGAAAAAATGGCAAGTGTCTCAAATTAGGAATGTCTTGGTTATTTTTCTCTCATTGCTGAGACAAAGTACCCAACACCCAGAATTAAGGAAGGAAAGGTTTATTTAGCTTATAGTTCATGGAGGTTTCAGTCTATAATCAGCTGGCTCCAAGGCAGGGTGGCAGGGCATAGGAGCAACACTTCAAGGCAGCACAAGACAGCAAAGGCAGCAAGAGCAAAAAGTTGGGCATAAGCAAGACTCTTTTCCTCCCTTATATTGTAAGCAGGCCGCCCCCACCTAGGGGGCATGTAGCACTCACACAATCTCCAGGCCTCCTCCTGCACAGCCTCAGGATGAATACAAAGTGCGGACCCTGCCCCCTGCTCCCTCACTTAGTTAACCTTCTACTCTTTTCAAACTGACACAATGAATAGCAACCTAGCGCCTTAAGGGCATGTCCTTTTTACCTCAGGATGTGGAACTGCTGAGTCACTTAGCCAAGCTTCTAGACTCCTCAAGTTGACACAATGTATCAACCATAACAAGGAATTAGGAAAAGTTTAAACCAAGATGGTTTTAATCATGCTGAGAATGAGGGAAAACAATGAATGATTCCCAAAGTTCATATATTGGATTATAAAGTACAAGATTAACAGTTGATAGCGAGAAAGCTGAATTACATAGCTCTCCCATTTCTTCTGCAGAAGGAGGAAAGTTAAGAAGAGCTAACACAAACTGAATGCCATATTTACATTCTAGGCACCATGCTAAGAGCTTTCTTAGATCTCCACTTCCAGTTTCATTTTATTATGTGTCCTGGACCAAAATAACAAATTACTTCAAAATTATTTATATCCATGGACAAGGTGACAATTTTACTTCATATAAAAAGACTTTTAGAGATTTCAATGAGTTTTATGTAACTCTCTGAAAAGTGGGTCTCACTGCTTAGAAGCTGAAAATAATTTCAATAGAACAGTGGTTTCCAAAACAAGAGAGCTGATTATATTATTGTGCTTAAAAGGAAAAAAAAAAAAAAACTAACTAAAAACATTTTTATAGAGGTTGCTGTTCACAGGTATACTGAAAAATTCGTGCTAGGAAACAAAAGGCCTTGAAACTTTGTTATAAAAAGAATGAATGAAAAATAAATAAAAGGAATGACCAAAGAATTTGTCACTGACTCTGCTGCAGAAGACAATGCTTACAAGCATGACATTTGTTTAAAAAACAAAACAAAAAATAAACTGGAAATGATGCACATCAGAAGATAACTGAATTTATTTTATATTTCTCAAGTATGGAGTAGTAATTCAAGTTGTTTCATTTTTTACTTTCCATTTTTCTTCAGTACAGTAAGGTTATGGAAAATACCTTCTCAAATTGTGAGAATAGAGAAAAATCTATAAAAAGTTCTTAGCTTGTGATTTCATTCACTGTACATGTTTAGTAGACACTAGCCTCAGAAAGCAGGATTGAGGTGGGAGATTACAGTGTGGCAAGCCGTCTGGCAAGTGGGCATGAACTGCTGATCATGGAGATCCAGGGCACATGTGCCCATGCCCTGCACTTGGACCAGTAAGAAAATGCTATCTTCAGTTCTTCTGGCCTGACATCAAGCAGGACTTTGATAGGACAGCTGAGATTTGATGTCAGCCTGCAAAGTGGGGAATAAAAACGTTGTCCACCATTAAGCTCCTGACCACTGTGATCTCCTTTTCCTGGTGGTCAAATGGCAAACTGCACAGCATATTTCTTTACCCTACTTTAAAAACTAAAATCTCACTATCTTTTATGCTTGTTTTGTCCATTTCTGTGTCAGGACAAGAAAAACCTAAAATTTATCTATAGGTGGAGTTCCCAGCACCTCAGAATCCTACTAACAGGATGTCCACTTTAAAATAATGAGAATTAGGAAGCATGACCATACACTATACATCTATATGGCACATGTGTTTTCTGGCAAGCAGCAGGTTCTCCCTAAATATATGATAGACTACATGCATCAACATTCCAAGGTCAGACTCAGAATCATGAGTGTGATTTACAGGAGTAAAATGTCTAATTCAATAAATGCAGTGGAGCCACTTAGAGGAACACAGCGGTTTATCATTTTTCAATTTTCAGAATATCAAGGGGCACTTACAAAAATAGATATGTTTGTCAGTTTAACATGCTGAAGTATCAGAACAAGTTCAAATTCTCTTTCTATTGCACACTGCACCATAGTTGTTCGCTTCACTTTTGACCAATTCTAGTTCATCGTTAATTGCATATTTCTTATTGCTTCAATTTTAGTACAGATAATCCTGTCTTTGCACTCCATAAACTGTATCTGATGAGATCAGGGCTCAGTTCCATGGATGTGACAATAACTTTTACACTGAGGTAAAATAAAATAAAAAAAAAAAGGAAATCAGGATTTTGGAATTGTGTTTTTGGAGGGGAAAAAGGCCTTCAGCTACAGGGTATAAACATTTGTTGCAAGTATTTTGGAAAAAGAAATATTTTAGTGTGTTAAAAAACACAAAGATCCTGGAGTTGGGCTCTGGACCTGTACCATTATACTGCAGCTCCTTCCACAGAGCCCCCTCTTCAAGGAAGCACGTTTGCCAGGTAGCACAGCAATTTCAAACACACATAACATGTAACATGACAGATGATAGCAACATATATCCTAGATGCCCCATCTTGAAGAAACCCCCCATCCCCCATAAATATACCCAGTTCCAGAGCATAATCCATCTCATTTTTCTGACCATCTGCGCTACATTCTTAAGAGTGTCCTTTTCAATTTTCACCTAATAAATCCCTTTATGCCAATTATTGATTCTTTTTCCATGATGGAAGTCAGTGAGACTGTGAAATTATTCTGAAAGTAGGGTGGGTCTAGGTTCCTTTTCTTTGTGGAAACCTCCTTGGTCTTGTCCAGGGACACCAAAACCCAAGGTGAGCCCAACAGTCTATAAACAACTATCTACTAAATATATTTATTAGAGTATTAATTTTGGCAAATGTTAATATAAGGTTATATTCCCTAGATACCCTATGCATATCCATTAAGCCAGACGCAAGGTAATCCTCTTCTCATCTTACTGCCCAATCCCAACCGCATGTTCATCAAGAATACAGCCTTACACAGAATGGCAGCACATGCTTGTAATTCCAGAATTTGAAGCCAACACTTGAACTATGAACTATGCAACAATTTAGCCCAGGAACTCAAGATGGATAGCAGACATAATAAAACCCAAGCTGAAAACAAACAAATAAAAACCGAAGTAACACAGAAGGCATTTTCAAATTTTGATAACTGGACTATGTTTCTCCCACTGTTTTGTTGAAGGAATGATCTACATCCATACATTACTAATCCCAGTGATGTGGTGAGTTTGAATCTTGATTTGCTATATATTCCCAATATATGGAACATACCTTTTAATTGTTTATAAAAAAAAGTTTCTTGTATTTATGAATTAATTATTTCTATGTAGTTATAAAATTCCTCTTTCAGTAAAGACAGTTTATAAACACATCAATATTCCCTCTTGGAGGCATCACTGTGATCATCAAGCAGTGGGCAAACCCCACAGCCCAGTGGTATTGTCTGTAGCCTTGGATTTCTGTAGCCTTATTACAATAACTGCAGTCATTTAGCTGAAGTAATTTTACAGCTCTAAAAGATTACTTGCTGCTTCCTTGTTAATTCTCTGGGTGATATTTACTTGATTTAATGCGCAGAAACCCTTCAGAGTCTGCGGTTGTGGGTAAAGTTGGTTGCTGCCCATTAAAAAGGCATAATTTCCCCTCCTCGCTCATCATTCTTCACTGCTGCCACTTAGGATGCTGCCCCTGAGCCTGTTCCAGTGGTTCCTACACACTCCTGATGATGCAGTCTACAGTGCCTGCATCTAAACAGATAATGGTAACCAGTGGAAACTAGATGACTAACTCATTAGTCCCTTAATCTCATTTTACTAAATCAGTACACTCTGAACTGGCTCTTGAGAATCCTACGCAGTCAGGCATGGTCTTATCAAAATTGTTTTTCATTAGTAGTTAGAGCCTTTTTCCATTTTTTTCAGGTTTACAGCTGTGTTCTTGATGGTAGCAGCAACTATAAATGTCAAACTAGGCAAGTAAAATAGTTCAAAGCGCTATCTCTTATTATTGACTATTACTATAGCTATCTTATTTGTTCTTTTACCCTCGATGTCTTGCATGTAGAAAAGACAGAAACATGCTGTGGAAAATGAATGAATATACTGAGTATCTGACACTGTTTTACGAAGCTTGGTGAATGAAAAACTAAGCATATGTTATTTGGCACCAGTAGCTCAAAGGAAACACATTTCACAATAGCTTTAGAAATGAAAAAAGACATATATTGTAAAATTGGAAGGAAAGAGATCTATTCTGTGTTTTCTAAAAAGACTTCATAGAAGACACATAGCTCAGTTGGGTTTTCAAAAATGCACAGGGCTTTAAAAGGCAGCTACAAGGGCAGAACACTGCTGGAAATGGAGGATGTTAGTCAAAAGTGGGAAAGAAAGAAAGAAAAACAGACAGGACATGTTTAGGGGTGATGCATACACTCGGGGGATTAGAGCATGTTGCATGTATTCTCATTCACATGTAGAAATCATGAACAAAACACATTTAACAATTAACATCTGTCATGTTGACGGTTAGTTTCATCTGCAGCCTTTGCAACTATAACTGTGATGACAACTTCTAAAGAATGAAGTCTTTTGATTAGCAAGAATTGTGGTAACATATTGTGGTAACATAATTTTAATGTTAGCCACATTTTTAAGGTATACACATATAATTGAATTTTGAGTACAAAGCTTAACAAAGTTAAATATTTTCCATAAATCAAAATAATTAGAAATAGGAAGAGGATTCAAGTCTAAGTTTGGTTGATTGCAAAGTCTTTGCTATATCCTTCTATAGTGGCAAGATACTTCTATCCTAATCATGAAACCTGAGAGACCCGTGTCACACAGCCGTGAGAGATACACATGCCTAGTAAGGTTTGCATATTTCACCTCCAGTCCACCGGAAGCTTACACCCATTCCACTGCACAAAGCGCACTTTGTTCCTCCCCAGCAGTCACCAAAGTGTTAATACTTCCAGCATTGCTGAAAAGTGTAAGTTAAAATTCTTCTCTAAGACTCAAAGCAAGCTCTTTGCTGTGAAATTTAAGTATTTCCAACACACAATGATACAGGGTAAATATTCCCACTCCAAAAGGGAGAAATAAAGGATTAGATAATAACTGAGCTAAAGCAGGACCCAAACCAGCAGGGTGACACTAAACCCCGCAGCTCCGTATCTAGCACACGGGGCAGGTGCTGGTGAGATGGGAATTCTAAAAAGGCTTGGAAAGTTCCGTCCCTATAACACTGTGGGTGGCTGCATCCCTCAGGGCCTCTCTCAAAGCTCATTGTTTTGGCTTTCCTTGGCAGACATCCCACATTCCTGGAATTTCTAACTGCCTGGCATCTTCACTTCACTGTTGGTCACAGCTCCATACACCGTCTTCTTAGGGGCGCACTGCCAAGCCTCTCTGATCTCACAGTTCTTATAGTCTTCATTCCAGTAAAATCAGTTTCATGTGGATGACACCAAAGTCTTCCGCAAGTTCCAACAATAGTCTTTCCCTTAGATCAAGGGCAAGATTTAGATCAAGGATGCATGGGTCTCTAAGTCCCTGGATGGCTGAGCATAATAAAATGGATCTGATAAACTGATTCTTTAAGACACCTTCATAAGCAGGCCACTCAGGGTTGTCTTCTCAGATGAAAGCTTTATGTGTTGCTTATATGAACTTGCAAAATGTGGGGTCTTGATTTCTAAGATGCTTTCAAACCAGCTTTCTATTCCTCCTAATTCAAAGTACATGGTTTAATGATAATCTTTTCAATAACCATGCTCTTGTTTGCCTTGACTTTGAAGGTGCTTTCTTTCTGACAATACTATAAATTTTCACGTCTGCTTTTTGTGCCTGATTGTCACTGTAGATCTGGCTAAAAGCAGTGAGTACTACCCTGGCTACAGCCTGAATCTTCAACTGCTTTGAAGTGTCATCCACCAGATGAATTATTCCAATACTTTTCATCTTGGTCTTCTACAGAGTCTCAGAACATGGATCAAGTGAACACTATTATCTGTGAAAGTATAACACACATGGCCTCTAGTCAAATTGTCCATGGAGTCATTTTGCCAACACAAACCTCCTGATGCAGGCCTTTACCATCTGAATTCCTGTCAGCACTCTGGCCTTCTCAGCTCCAACCAGCATCTCTAATCAAGCTCAGTTTAGAGGATTCTAAGGCTTCTCTAGCTGACAGGGCCAAACATTTCAAAGCCCTGTCACAAACCACTTCCAAAAGCTATTGAACCACATGCTTAGGTATAGTCACAGGAATGACTTCACTACTCTGGTACCAAAATCTGTCTTACTATCTTTCCTGTTAATGGAACAAAACATGTAACACCCACAACTTCAAGAAGGAAGTATTTATTTTGGTTTAGTTTCAGTCTTTGTCTGGCTTCAAGTCAGAAACAGGATTGAAAAGGGACCAGAAAGAGGAAAATATGCTCAACCCGCAGTAGCAAGAAAGCAGAGGGCAAGAGATGGGCTGGGAACGGGAGTTTACTTTTGTAAGCCGTGATCCCAGTGGCCCCCTCCACCCAGACCCCATTCTCAAGCAGCAGGCTTAGCTCCTCATTAACCAAGGGATTAATCCACTGGATATAGCGCTCCCATGAGCCAGGTGCCTTCCACACATGAGAGATTTGGGGAAGACACCTGAGATCTAGACCATAACTGTATTCTTAAGTAGTTTAGTATTGGGGCTATTTTCCTGATTTAAGCACACATTTTGTTAATATTCCAAAAATAAGTAACATTTTACTAAAATCATTTATTTATACAGTTAATCAAAACCTTATTCTACAAAAGTTACGACATTGTAACTGAATGTCTAGTCAAGAAATGTGAACTTTATTTGAACAGCTATCTTTTGGTGTTTTCAATGTGTGCAGTTAAAGATAAAAACAGGATTAAAAGAGAGAGGAGGAACTCCAGGTTACACTTGTCTGATGTGATGGTAGTGATGACTCTGCAAACACTATCTGGGTGTTATCAGCTGGAGACCTTATCTAGCTATAAACTTTATTGCTGATATTATCAGTTTTGAAGAAATACAGTCTGTAGTATCCTTCAGGAAAAGCACTTTCAATGGAGAGTGACTAAAGACCAAGTCTCTAACACTTTCATATTCTACTTGTAATGTTAGTGGGGAAAGACCAATTCTATGAATAGTAGAAAAGAAATTAGGTGATGATAAGTACAAATTCATGGCTAGACCCTCCAATTCCATGGCTAAAAAAGGTGTGCTCATTTGCATATGCTATCATACACATTTGAGAGATTGAGAGATGGATGTTTAAATTGAAATCTATTCCATTCTGAATGGAACCAAGATACCAATATCATGAAGACATTATACAATCCTGCTCTGAAAATTGTACCATATTTAGTCAGTTACTTATTCAAGGCCACAGAAGTGTGTGCAGTGGGAATCAATGTCACTGAAATGAAAACTGTACATTCCTCTGGGAAAAGCTCTCTTCAATTTCCTATCCAAAATAGTGCTATTAAGAGATATTCATAATGCTTGCTTCAATACTATCTTCCAAATACTCCTTGTGCTGTACTTTAAATAAGAACAGAATTTAGCTAGCACTTCTTTTTGCTGGAATAAGTCCAGGTCACCTCTGGTACTGGAATATAGTCTATATGAAGATTATGCAGAAAGACAAATAAGAATAAAAGAGGTGTGCATCTCTATGAGTAAATTTATGTAGATATATATAAATATACTCACATTCACATATTAAAATAAAGTCATAACTGTATTTCTCAGTAGATATCTTTTATTTTCTCATGATTCAACAAAGTAGTTTCCAATTTCTTGTTTGCCTACTGCTATCAAAGAGATACATCAAGTGGAGCTAAGGAAACCCTGAAGTTCATTGGTATATAAATCTATTTAGAACAGTCAGGTTAAACTTTCAATAATATGATCTCTGTTTCATTTAACAAGAAAACAGCTCACAAAAATTGCCTTTCTATTTAAGAATTTTAGATATGTATCTTCAACCATCAGACTATAAAGCAAAATATTAAACAGGGTAGCTTCAAAATGACAGAAATTATTTTTCATAGCGCTAGAGACTGAGATTAAAGATTCAGCAACTAGTGAAGTGCTCGGGGCCCATCTTCTGGCTCACAGTTTTGCGCCGCATCCTTACAGGATGGAAAGAGAGACTAATCTTATTGGCGATGGCTGCCCACTCATGAACCTTGTTATGGTGGATATATTGTGTCAACTTGGGGAGTCTAGAGGTTTGGCTGAGTGACTCTGCAGGAAGCCAGGGTGCTTATTTTGTATACATCCTGAGCCTGTGGAAGAGGAGGGCATGGAGATTGTGTGAGAGCTACACGCCCCCTGGGTGGGGGTAGCCTGTTTACAATGTAAGGGAGGGAAAGGGGCTGCTTGCAGCCGTTCCTCCCTTTTGCTCCTGTTGTTTTTGTTATGCTCTGCTGCCACAAACGTTTGCCCTCTGCCATGTGCCACTCTTCCTCTGAACCAGCCAAGTATGGACTGAGACTGCCACAAACTGTAAGCTAAATAAATCTTTCTTTCCTTCATTTTTGGGCGTTGGGTATTTTGTTTCAGCAACGAGAGAAAAGTAACCAAGACACACCTCCAAGGCCCTACCCTCTTTGATCATCACCTTAGGGATCACAGTTTTAGCATATGAGTTTTGGAGTAAAGAGATTCAAATTTCAGCAATATGGAATTTGTTTAATAAAGGAAATGAGTAATGCCAACTTGGATCGGTACTAAAATATCTACAAATTTAAGCAAGAGTTACCAAATCATACAAATAATCTTATGTACAATTGTACATAATCTTATGTATAATTCTTGATATATTTTGAAGAAAGTGAATGCTGGAATGAGATTAATAAATAATTCCTACTGCAGAAGAACCTAATCCTGACCACCTTCCTGACTAGTGTCTCTCAGTCTTTCTCTATATCAATTCTAAACCTCAAATTATATGTATTCACAGGTCTCCCCAGTTTAAAACAAAACAAAAATTCCTTTGAGCATACTTATCTTTTGAAGCTACTACCTTGGAGACAAGACAGTAGTATCTTGAACATAATGACAATGCATTTGAATTGAATAGTTATATAATTTTCAAAAGACTTTTACATAATTTCACTTTAGTCCCATGACAACTTTACCCAGTTTTTTCTGCTGTCTTCATTTTCCAAATGAGAAAGTGACACTCAGAAATGAACAATTCTATAATTTTTCAGCACTCCAAAGCTTGTGGAAGACCAGGTCAGTGCTTTAATGTGAATTTTACAGATTTTTCAGTAGTTGTACATGTGTCCACACACAAATAAATTAGGTAGTATTGGGAGATCACATTTAAAGAACAACATCAACTGATCTAATACCACTTTATGAAGTCCATATTTCTCTCATTCAGCAGTGGGAAGGATATATGAAAGACTGCTGAAAAAAGGAAGGATTTTGCTCAAATTCAGAGGCATTATAGAGACAGTCACCTAATTCAGCAATCTAATGAGAGCATCAAATAATGAATCGGGGCCAGATGCTTGCTGATTATCTCATGTTGCCTCCTATGATTCCATTTCTGTTGCAGAATAGGCCCCAAACAATGGTATGCCTTCTAGAATTTTCCTCAGTTTAGTGTCAAGTTCACTACTCTGCTGTTTATGCAATGTCTTTTTAAATTTTTAGTTCTTGATAAAGAGAAAATTGTTTGCATGTTTCCATTCTTCTGGTGGTTTATAAAACCCCTTGATTTTTACAAAATCTTATTTTATTTGCAAATATTTCTTCATGCATTCCAGGAATGACTTCTTAGGAAATGCACATTAATTTATTACACTTTTATTTTTGCTTATATTCTGATAGTCTTTTATTCTGAGTTTGCTTTTATTCTGATAGCCTTCAGAGTCATGCTCTCCTTCACATATATTGCCCTAAAACAGCCGGTGTGCTGGCTCTGGGAATGCAGCTGTTTTCATAATTTCTAGTCGTTGCTAACAAAGCAACTTCTCCTTCAGTTTTTGCAATATTCTAATTAGAAGATGAATTTTATTGATGAAAAACATGCAAGTAAAAGTGAAACTATACCATTTATTCATCTATCATATCCACTTTTTCTTCCTCAAAAAACTTTGCTAAGTTCATATTTTAAACAATCAAATTACTCGTAGGTTTTTCCCCCTTTTTTTCTTTTTTTGTGCTTGAAGTATTCATGGACTTCCCTGCATTATTGGACTGCTCTTCCACTTCCACACTGCTCAGTTCTGCTTAGAAGAGTTCCCTGGAAAGCACAGAGGACTAGCTTGTTTCTAATCACTTTTCTGATACTAGTTAGTGGGACATTTGTCATGTTAGATGTTCTATTTTTAGAGCCTTTTACTTGTTCTAAATTTTATTTTAATTAAGATCATCTTGTTTGAATTTTTATTTTTGTAATTTCTTGTGCTACCTTTAGAGCATCTAAATGGCACTGTCCAGGTTCCCCAAGTCCCTGTTCATTCACATAGTGCTCTTCCTTATGTTATACGTGCATTACACATACTGTCCTGTAAGCTCAGTCTTCACTGAGAAATACACATAAAATATCTGTACATCTCAGTGACAATTTGTATTGTTTGCTTAGGTTTGCACTGCATGTACGCTGCAAAATTTACTTCATGAACCTGCTATTATTGAAGATTATGTATCATCATTATAATTACTAAAATGCAGCAGTTCAAATAATTGTGTACATGTGTGTTCACTTTTCTATAAAGCGTAGATGCCCAAAATCATCTCCAAGACTAAGAATATGAATTTCTGAAAGTACTGTTTTCATATTGTCGTAATTATTGACTCTAGTATTTGCCAACATAGCAGGTATAATCTTCCCATTGATTTTTATTTTTCTCCATTCAACAAAAGTGTATTTGTCATCTATCATCTAAATGTAAGAGACAGAGGGATGCATGATGTAGAAAACTGTTCCTGCCACCTTGGATCATACATTTAATAAGACATGGGAAATGATCATCATGTAGATATTGGAAGTTCACACATGCTGTAAAGAAAACCCGAGGAAGTGGTTGGTAAGGGTCAATCTTCACAAAAAGCTCGATTCTTTCTGTAGTTATTCCAGGGTGCTACAATTTGGAGTGAAGATCTTACGTATGATCAAACATTCTGCTTTCTGATGAGTTAATCTGATATCTAGATAGTCAATGTGTCCACACTTGCAAGTGTAGATTATCTATGTTGTTACACCACCTATTTCAGAAAATTTTCTTTATATTTCTGTACTGCACAGATCATCTGAAATAGGATATTTCACCACTAATATTTTTTCTTTGTATTTCTATAAAAACATACGAAATATAATGAAATTATCCTATATTAAGACTTCAATCAGATCACGACCCCACGCAGAGTGGCGCTGTGTTTCCTTATAGGTACTTATGTCCATCCTTCTTTTCACATGGGGTTTTATTCGCAGGACCTTGCTAGAGGGCTTTCTCTGCTGCACAGCTGACAGTAACATTTCTTGATCCTACCTGCCACTTTCCATGTGGTTTCTTCAGAGTGTAATTACCTGTTGGCTGATGTACAAATATATTCATTGACTGTTCATGCATATTAATAATGACCAACTAGGTAAAGCTGAACTACTGTAGTAAGAAAGGGCAAGAGTGTCTACCTTCAAGGCAACTTCACTTTCAACAAGATATAGAGACAGGTTAATGCTGACAGATTAGGGAGTACTGTAGGCAAAAAAGTAATGGATAGTGAGGATCACAAAGAGAGGGCAGCGTTTTTCAGGCTAGTGATATTTAATCTGATACTTGAACGATGAGAAAGAGCCATGACAAACCAGTATTAATTATAATTAGGATATGTGAATGGCTGGAGGAAATACTTAGTGGAGAATATGCACAAAGGCTGGTGGCTGTGGAACAACAACAGGGAAGAGTTACTTGAGATGAGAACAGGTAAGCACCAGTCACACCAAGTCAATGTCAGCAGTTAGGATTTCACTCTACATACAAGTGTAAGTCATTGAAGATCAATGCACAAGCGATGTTATTCTTATTTCTTATTTATATTTTATAAGACTATCAGGACTGTCATTCCAGAAATTACACAGAAAGAGGGACAGGAAAGAACAACAGCACTTAGGAGGCCAATAAAATAGTCCACATGGGAGACACTAGAGTGGGTCAACTTATAGCACTGCAGATAGAAAAGTAAATCTAATGGTGACATAGTATGGAAGAGATTTGGTAAGATATGTCAAAGGATTGGGTTTTAATATGGGTATTCATGGAGAGGGGATCAGGGATAGGTATCAGGGCTCTAATTTAAACAAATAAAAGTACAGATGATTATACATGTCATTGTGATGCATAAGTATAAAATATCAAGAATTCAATTTTATGTGTAAGATTTGAGCTCAGAGAAGAGATCTACCATAGAGAATTAAACCTGATACTTAGATCAGTACAGAGACAGAAACAAAGGGGATCGAGGAAAGGAAATGGAGAAACAGCAGCCGGAAGCATAGGAAAAGCTCTAGAACAGTGTTGCAGACAAAATGAATGCGATGTCTATCCATGACGATGCAATAAGATAAGAACAGAAAATTCGCTTTTAATTTGTCAAAGTGGCCGTTATTGGTGAACTCAACAGGATGTCTTTCTGGAGAGTTGTGGGAGGGGCATGAGATGACAGTAAGATTAAATATAAACACATTTTTCGAAGTCTTCTTTACATACTGTCTTAATATAATGACGCTATGTGTGATCAGAATATCAGATATTCAGATTCTCAATAGGGAAGTGGAATAGTATCACAGACCAAGAGAGGGGTCACTCCAAACAGACTATACCTAATGTGGAAAATGGGAGAGCTTCTTTGATCTGAGAAAGAAGACTAACTTTTCAGATTTTATTTTATGTCTTATTGAATGTATGATCCAAGGTAGCAGGAACATTTTTCTACATCATGCATCCCTCTGCCTCTTACATTTAGATAATAGATAACAAATAAACTTTTGTTGGAGAGAAATAAAAATCAACAGGAAGATTATACCTGCTATGTTGGCAAATACTAGACAGTGACCCCTCTCAAGTCACTCAGTATAGGACAAAATTGCATGGGCCATTGCTTCTGTTTCATATTTAGGCTATCAAGTCAAAGACACAATGTTAAAAATAAACAAGTACCAAAGGTGGTATAAATGTGGAAATAACAGTAGGAAGCGGTGCTAAATTTCTTTGTTAGGAACCTATCAGATCTTTGCATTTTCCCTGAAATAAGGATTTCATGGTCCTATGACATGAAGCTTATGAAATCCTAGCAAACTATAAGGTGTTCTACCAGTCATCATCAAAATTATTCTATATTAAATCACTGTTAATCAAAGGTCAAACATTAAAATTTGGCAGAAACATACATACAACTCATACAAATATATATAGTAGAATAGAGCCTAATAACATGCTAATATTTCAGATTACTGTTATTACTCAGATAATATTTCAGATAAATTAAAAATGGATTCAGATTTACAAATTTTATGTTAAATCAATCATCAAACAGTATTCTGTTCTCAAGTAGTTATATATTTATACTCTTCATTGTTTCTTTTATAGCTGTTCATGTTCCTGGATTACTTTATATTTTTCAGCAATTTCAAATTTCATTAGAAATAATGTACAGCTAGTATTATACCATTGATGTTTTTTGTTCCTTTTCAAACAGAATCGAAATATTCTAGAGGAACATTCTGATAGTGTGGTTATCCTTTATTCCAACTATTACTTCTCTGAAAGGATTTTCTTACAAAGACAAAATTCAGTATAAGGAATTGTGAGGAAAGGTCTCCATCGTGTGGTCAGAAGGTAATAATACAAGAGAAGTAGAGAACTGAGTCAATTTTCTGTGTTCCTTAAACATCCAAGATCTTATGGAGGAGTAATTCACGCAGAGAGAAAGCTTGGCAGAATTAACCCTATGCGAGTACTGAAATATTGCGCCACCTAGTGGAACATTCTGGAATTCCGGAGGCAACTATTTGAACATGCTCAACTTTCGCT
Source organism: Dinomys branickii (assembly GCA_004027595.1). NCBI lineage: Eukaryota > Metazoa > Chordata > Mammalia > Rodentia > Dinomyidae > Dinomys > Dinomys branickii. The sequence goes on along the minus strand of PVLD010012950.1, from coordinate 11,780 downwards.
CATTTTGTGCCCTTATTGTATCTAGCTTCGCTTATTTTAAAAAGTCAAAACATCACTCAACGTTTCATTGGGAGTTATTTCTTCTTTTATTTTTCCTCACATACATCCCTTTGTACAAACTCTCAACTGCTTTGATTATTTTAATTCTGCAGTATTTGTCACTTTCAGCATATTTCACTAACCTTGCTATGTTCCGTGTCGTTTTACTTGGATTATTGTTCCTACTAGTATAAAGCCCATTTCCCTTGTTCGCCCTGCCTCAACACACACACACACACACACACCACGCACACACGCACACACACACGCACGCACATGCACACACGCACACACACACACGCACACACACACGCACGCACGCACACACGCGCACATGCGCACACACGCACACACAATATGCGGTGCAATATGACCGCCTTGCTCTTCTATTTAATCTCACCAAAGAAATCGTTCTGTTTACTGGTTAAAGTTCAAGCGTTTAACAAAAGTTCCTGCTGCTATTTTTTGACTCGCCATCCACCATTCTTGGCTCTGGTATTGTATTTTCATACTACTGAGAGCCGGTACAGCATCCATACTTGTAGGTAGAATCTAAACCCAGATTTCCTTGTTTTGAACTCACAGATCTGTCACATGCTTTTAGCAAGTTACTTAACCACTTTGGGTCTCGGTTCCATAAACTAACAAGTGTATATTGTCCTCCTTAGCAGGATTGTTGTGACAGTTAAAAAAACAAGGCACCTACAGGACTTAGCTGCTAAATGTAAACACTAATCCAACTTTAAAAGAACCACTATTGGGCTGGGGATATAGCTCAGTAGAATAAGCGCCTGCCTAGCAAGCGCAGGGTCCTGAGTTTGATCCCCATGCACCGCAAAAAAATAATAATAATAATAATAATAATAAAACAACCACTATTATTCGTGGGGCTTCTTGGTGTTTTCTGAATACATTTGCTCCTATTGCTTAGAGCTGTGATGATTGTGGTTTCTTCTACTTTCTGTGCTATGGAGCACGTTTCCCATCAGTTCACTTCCCCGCCTCCTCCCCAATGCAGCGTTGCTAAGGTTACAGTTCCAGGAAGAGTTCCAGAGCAGTTCTTCAGCCCAAAGCTACTTTCCCATATCATTATATGATGGATCTATCATTTCATTTACCATAATACAATAACATCATATTTGTCTCTTCTTCCCAATGAGCGTGGAGATTATTTCGTAAAATACCATTAATGTTCAGTAAATGATTATGGAATTGAACGGAACTCAAACCAACTTACTGGAAAGATAGTTTGTTAGTGCTTCAAGTAATGTAACTTTCTATTCTGTCTGAGTATGTGTCACATATTTTGAAAAGGACAATATACCATGTCTTCTTCAAAATGTATAAATGCATCATGATATTTTAAGAATATAAGTCATGAAGTGAACTCTAACTGTACTTTCAGATTTACAGGTTATACACAAATGTATTTCTCTCTATGCATAAAAAGATTGATGTCAAGGACATATGTATTGGTATGGTTCATATTTATTTATAAGCACTATATTTTAAGAGAAAATTTGGAAAAGATGTCCGATCTCCCAACAACGGTGTTGGGTGTAAAACTGTAACTATGATTGGTGAGAACATACGAAGAGGTTCAAAATCAGAAGGCAAAAGAGGCCTTGATGACTGTCACAAAAATACATGGCAGAATTATGCTATGGAGAAGGAAAGCATGACTGTCTTCTGTGTCAAGACCCTAGACGACAAACAAGAGCCAAGACACAAAGTATTTAAACCTAATACAAGTATGGAAGACAGAAAAATGTCACCTCCTAAATACCTGTGTACTAGTTTTTGAAACTTGTAAATATATCACTTTGACAAAAGGAACTTTTAAGGATGTGACTATATGCGTGGGCCCTGAAGTGAGAAGCTGTTCCCGGAATATCAAGAAGTGTCTCATGTATCACACAAATCCGTTTAATGCAGAGAAACTCTTCCACGGAGGGAGACGCGAGCACAGGAGAAACGCGCACACAGATGCAGTGCTTCAGCAAGTGAAACGGAACAAATGACCATGACCCAAGAATCTGAGTGAACACCAGAATTAGAAAAGACAAGGAAAGGATTTCTTTCCTAAAGCTTCAGAAAGGAACACGGGCTTAATCAAAGGCTTGACTGTAGTCAGAAAAGTGTATGTTGGACTTCTGACCTCCAGGACTATGACATCAAGTTGTTTCCAATCACAAGGTTTGTTGTAATTTGTTACAGCACCGATGGAAAGTTAGTACAACAGGAGAACGTTTCCGAACAAGTTAAGGAACGTGGAAAAGACTGTTCCTGAAACAGTGGGCTATCTGTTTTTTAAATGGTGACTTCGCACAGAAAACAGGATCAGTGGAGACAGAAACATTTCACCCCCACTGTGAGGTCATGGTCCCACAGGTCCGCTGCGCTCTGCCCTCCAGCCCTTCTGAGGCAGCCTTTGCCCTTGCGGCTGCTCTGACCGTTGGCTTCCAGAGACTGAAATGCTAACAGCCCTCAGGGCAAGAATCAGCTGTGCAGGAATCGGATGTTTTCTTTTTTTTTTCCGATACTGGGGACTGAACCCAGCCCATTGCTTGTATCTGCTTCCCCTACTCTTGCCCCCAATGTCTGAGACATGGTCTTGCGAAGTTGCTGAGCTGCCCAAGTTGGTTGGAACTTGCCAACTTTCTGCCTCAGCCTCCAAGGGTGCTGGGATTACAGGTGTGCATCACATACTTGCTTCGAATATTCTAAATACGGCTCTTCAGCAATAAGCAGACACTCCTGCCTAGATGGAGATCACACACTCTTTACTCTCAGCATTATTTCCTATTTTCCTCACCAGTGTATATGTGACAACGTCTGTGGCACAGAAAGAAAACTTTTCTCATGCCAACATCCTCCCATATAATCTTCATGCTCATCTTCGGAACAATGGTCCTTCAGAGAGCTCCTTCAGTTCTTGACCCCGAGTTCCCTCTCCATTCTGTCAAGTACGCTTCTTTCCATGGAGAATGTCCTCTTATTTCTGCCCAGGAACCCTATTCAAGGTCAGCGATGGGCTCAAGATTATTTATGAAAATATAAATTTAATTCTTACTGCTAAATTGACTTACCACTAGAAAGTAAGGACAGCTGAGGGGTGAAATGTTTTTTTGAACACTAATTTGGAGATTTGTCAGTTTCATAAACATAATTATCCTCTTCACTAACCTTGCAGTGTATATCAAGGAATGCCTTTTAAAATGAAAATGGGTAGGAATCATTATTTCATGTGGTGAACTGGATCCGAACAGTGTTTCATGCTATTAGACTAATATGACAATACGACTCATTAATTCTTTACTTAATGAGAAACCTATGCCTAACTGAATATTCAAAAACTACAGTGAAAGCACAAATCTAACTGCATGACATAGGTGAGGACTGGAACTCAATGTTAGAAAATGAAATAAAACTTAGAGCAAATACTTTATTCAAGACCACATCTATGCTTTTATGAGAACTACCATAATTACTAATGTCTGTAAGAACTGTGCACTTGTAAGTAAACTTTGGATGGGTATATCTTGAATTTTTAAGCATATGTGATGGATACAATGCCTTCGGGAATATCCACCTAAATTTTTACATGACTATATCAGAAGTTGCAGAATCTTTCATTTCTCACAACAAAGCTTTTAGATTTTACACTAATCAATCTACTAAAGGTCTTTGTTATGTAGGTAACAATTTGATGTACATACATCAATTCTTCCATCTTGAGACATGGATATGTTTGTTTTTAAAATTAAAACTTATCTCTTATTCTTTGACTTGCATTACTTCCTACATGTGTTTTCTAGTATTCACAGGACTTTATGTTGTCAAAGTTTGTGTCACACCATGCAGCTGTCTCAGTTACTTTTCCCTGGTTGTTGAGACAAAATACCCAAAGCCCAAAATGAAGGAAGGAAAGGTTTATTAGCTTACAGTTTGCGGAGGTTTCAGTCCATGCTTGGCTGGCTCAGAGGCAGAGTGGCACATAGCAGAGGGCAAACGTTCATGGCAGCAGAGCATAGCAAAAACAACCATCAAAAAAAAAAGAAAAAAGGAGGAATGCCTGGCAAGCAGCCTCTTTCTACCTCCCTTACATTGTAAACAGCCTACCCCCACCCAGGGGCCATGTAGCTCTCACACAATCTCCATACCTTCCTCTTCCACAGGCTCAAGATATGTACAAAATAAACACTCTGGCTTCCTGCTGAGTCACTCAGCCAAACCTCTGGACTCCCCAAGTTGACACAATGTATCAAACATAACAGCAGCAAACTTCAGTCTCTTCCACAGGTCAGCAAGTACCACAGACAGGGAACTGGGCTTAGGGCCAGTGAGAAGGACTTCGCTGGAATGATTACTGTAAAGCCCAGGCAACTATGCTGAGCACATACCCTGACTCTGGACACACTAAGGCTAAAAGATATTCTTTGTACAACTGTTTTGCTGTCCTCTTTTCTAGTAAATGACACCACACTCAAAATTCAATGGGTCACAGTAGATTCTAAAATTTTTTAAGTGCCTTAAACATAGCTTTGCCCAAAAAATAACGAACGTGTCACACTAAATTCTGAGCTCAAAGAATTTGGGTTTCTTTCTTTCTTCTCTTGTATCCATTTAACAACTATTTATTATGTAACTACTATATAATGAGACACTTACCTAGGTACCGAGTTAAAATAGTCTTACCTCTGCACATCTGGGAGTTATTCTGATTGTTTTCAATATTTAATTTTTAAATTAGTACATGTTTGTAGTACATAATGATTTAATTCCTACTGAGGAGTTGGCACATGTACATAACACATTTTAATTCATTTTTTCATCCCTGTTTCCTTCTCTCCCTCCATTTTCCTTCCAGCTCTTGGTCCCTACCCTTTTGAATAAGAATAATCTCCGTATTTCCTACTATATGTCTTTTGCTTTTCTCTTTATATATATATTGGTATTCTCATATAAGAGGTCGTGATAGTTGAGCCTACATGTTTGCTTTATTTCACTTAATTATGGTCTGAAAGTGCTTCCACTTTCCTGCAAATACCTCAAGTGTATCCCGCTCTGTGGCAGGGCAGTGATGCACTGTGTACAAGTGCCCCATTTTCTTTCTCCATTAATCCATTAATGGACACACAAGCTGCTTCAGAGATTTTCGTTCCTGTGAGTCATGCTGCTGTAACATATGTATGCATGTATCAGTGTAATATTTCTACAACTCTTCTGGGAAGATACCTAAAGCATTACAATGAAGCAAACACATCTGATTCTTTCTCAAATAAACTCTGAAGAAGTCCTTCATATAGAAATATAATTTTGAAAGAGCCCTACCGTTGACTCTCTGTCAATTTATTCGCACCCACTACTTTTACCTCCCTGTGGCATCAAATACATTTTCTTTCCACGCGGTAAAGTTCCAATGTTCACTCACTGCGGCTTTTGTCTTGAGTTACGCATTTCATGATTCTATTGCAGATGTAGTGAAAATTTCCTGTGTCTTCTCATGAATAATTCTATGCATTTAAGGTTTTAATTCAGGAATTTAAATTAAATTATTATATTACTACTTGTAATGCAAATGTAACCTCAGAATTAGCAAATACTGTTGAAATTTCTTCATCTAAAATGAGGATGATAATAGCACTTGCTTCACAATATTATTTATGAGGATTCAGTTAGTTACTACATGCAAGATACCTAAGAGGCAGCATCATTCACGGGAGAAGTAGTTAGTAGGTTTTTAACCATTATAATTACCATGGAACCAGTAAAGCATCTGTCTTGGTTACTTTTCTCTTGTTGCTGAGACAAAATACCCAACGCCAAAATGAACGAAGGAAAGGTTTATTTAGCTTACAGTTTGTGGAGGTTTCAGTCCATACTTGGCTGGTTCTGAGGCAGAGTGGCACATGGCAGAGGGCAAACTGCTCATGGCAGCAGAGCACAGCAAAGACAACCAGCAAAAAGGGAGGAATGGCTGCAAGTGGCCTCTTCTTTTCCCTTACATTGTAAACAGGATACCCCCACCTAGGGGGCGTGTACCTCTCACACAGTCTCCATGCCCTCCTCTTCCACAGGCTCAGGATGTATACAAAATAAGCACCCTGGCTTCCTGCTGAGCCATTCAGCCAAACCTCTAGACTCCCCAAGTTGACACAATGTATCAACCATAACAGCATCTTTTCTGCCATAAAAATTATTACTAGTATGTGTAGACTATTTGAAATCACACAATAAAATGTCAGGAATCATTATCTTCAAGTGTGTGTATATTTTGCAGCAGGCGCACACTGGTGATCCAGACACTCCAGAGGCTGAGCAAGGAGCCTGGCAAAGGCTGCAGAGCGAGTTCAAGGTCAGCACCAACTGCATAGTGAGACGTTATGTCAAAAATGACAATAAAAAGTATATTTTTTATGTTTTAATTCTTTCAACCAATGTTTCCTATATTAAATAAGTTGACTGTTTTTTAAAAAGGATCCAATTTTAGTTCTTTTAAAAATTGAAGCTTTAGGGTTTCAGGAAGTATTTCTGTAAGACAAGAATGACTGCTCATTTTAAATATTTGATATTGAAACTCTGTGTTTACCTAGATATTTTATTTTTCAGCATTTGATTAAATTCTTTCCCCAAAGCAATTCAATCTTTTTAAGACCTTCAGCATTGCATGAACTTAGATCACTAGGACACATACTGCAAATATCTTTAAAGGGAAGAGTGAATTTAATCCATTTTACATAGTAAAATTTACAACCCTAACTGACTTAGTATTTACTAGGAGATACAATGTACATGCAGTGACAAGCTTCTCCTTTGTACAATGTCATTATGGTTTCATATAGTATATGCACTTAGAAATAACATTAGCAGTGCTTTTCTCCAAACATATGGACACAGTTCTTTTACTCTTTCTATCCCTACTTTATTCAGAAGCATTTAAACAATGTCAGTAATGTTCTTCTTCTTTTTTAACCAAACACAAAAAATGACAGTACCTCAAGCTACTCTATATTCACAATTTTTGTGGTAATAAAAAACTTAAAGAATCAGATTCTCTCAAAACAGGAATACTGAAGTTCATTTACTTTTACAATGCCAAATATCTCCTTTCTGGAGTGAAACAACCGGACGGGCGTGTCTTCTTTCGGATAATCACATCATATAGTAGGTAGTACGACCTTGTCGGCATTATAAAGTGTGACAATGATCCTGTCTTAGCTACGTACTACCACATATATTATTATATATTACATATATAAACCATATACCACATTATATATGTTACATATATATCACTAAAAAGCTTACAATGTGAATGTTTTGCAACTTCATTATGGTTTTCTATTATGATTTTGTCACAATGACCATCCTAGAAATGGATATAGCCAGATATTTCTGAGTTGAGCAACACACATACAACAGTGTGAACTATTTTGGTGTTGTTTTTGTAACAAATCACATTTTTAACTCTTAGAAATAGTATCAGAGGAAGCTTATAAAGAAATATTAAATATACTGTACTATTAAAAACCCACAAATCAAAACACAACCCAAATGAAAAAGATTATGACATGTTAGAAAACAAGCTAATAAAATTATTCTACTAAAATCTTTGAACTGTAAGGCAAATACAGAAGTATAGAAATTTATAAAAAAAAAAAGAAATTTATAAAAATACGAGAATAGCAACTTCATTAAAGAGAGAATACAATAAATGCTATCACTATGCATATCTAAAATGCACCAATAAAATTAATTAAAATAAAATGTATAATTTCATAAGAAATATCTAAAAAGCGAAAGAACTACAATGTTTTAGATGGCAAAATTAGATACATTTTTTTTTATAAGAGAGGGAGAGAACCAAAAAGCCAGGCAAATACTGTTCCTCCTTCCAAAAACAAAACTCATATACCACTTATCACAGTGATGGTGCTTTCTATTACTGGGTATGAGATCATTACAGTCACGGTTATGGGACAAGCAAGGCAAGTGCAAAGCTTCTGAACTACTCTAACAGTGCAAGAGGTCTGCAGTAGAGGGACAATAATGAACTACTTTAAAGAAGCATAGCTAAAAGGCATTCAGAAAGCAGAAATATAATATGCAAATATTTAGAGGACATTTAGCATTGCATCAATGAAACATGATGCAAATTCATTAATTGCTATACTCAGTCACTCACTAAATTTTACAAGATTTATTATCTACTATAAAGCAGCTATTGAATTTGGGATGCTAGGATGAGAACACTGTGATATAATATCAACTTTCACATAAATGTACATACACAGTAACACGTGTATTCCTGTATTCCTAGCTAATCTTTCTGTTAGTGTCTAGTTACAATCCTGAGTAGTGTGACTGAGTTATTAGTGCTTCCCTAGAAGTTTAAATTTTAAAAATTGAGAGTCTTGTCTGCTACAAGACTGTTCGGTACCAGAAAAATGGGGCTGGTTGTCACGTCAGCAGGAAAAGACCTAAGTAAAATGAGGAAACTCTGTACCTCAGCATTCATTTTCTAAAAATAATGATCTTACATCAATGTACCTAATTCTAATAAATTAATGACACTTTTATTAATACAATATAAAATACTAGGTAATTCTATGGGAATAGAAACCATCTAGTGATATTTCTTGGAATATCATTTTCAGTAATACAAATGTAGAATAAATTATGATAAAAGACATTATGAATGTGGATATTAAAATCCAAATACCCAGATTAATAGCGTTCCGGAAGCAGTAAACACATGTAGTGCCCGGATCTCGCTATCTACCACCATTCTCCAATGGAAATACCAGAGATTCTTTAAGGAATAGCTGATTTTAGTAGGTGGTCAGAAAATATACATATGTGCAGGAGGGCTAACATGGTTCTACTATTGTATTATATCACTTAATGCTAAGGAATAATTGATGACGGGTTATTCAATCAATCTTGTATGTCTGTATGTGTTATCCTGAACACACACTTCAAAGATATCAATATGCAAAGCAGCAACTATTGTTGGTTTTTAAAAAAATTTTATTTATTTATTTATTTGTCTTTGGTTTCTTGTTTTTTGTGTTTTTCTGTTGTTGAGAGGATTAATTGTCTGACCAATTTTACATGTCTGTATCTGTGTTCATGTATATACACTTTGAAGATATCAATAGGTAAAGCAACAACCATTGTTGAGTCCATGTCACCTTGTCTGTAAATCAGTTTTGATTGTACTATTTCTTATGCTAATTTGTGTCTGTTTGTTAATATGTTTTTGTGCTTTTATTTTTTTAAAATAAAAAGAAAAAAAAAGAAAGAAAAAAAAAAAGGAAATACACAACCTGCGCCGGAAGCACCTGACACTGCCCGAATGTCAGGAAACGCTAAGAGAAACGAAGGAGCTACGTCAAGGCGAGTAAGAACCAACTAGGAGGTCCCATTGCTTAAAACTGGGAGAACTTAACAGCAAAATAAATAAAGTAGCTTTGAATTAATGATTTTGGTCTTTTTGAGGCAGGATTTCACTATGCAGTTCAGGTTGGCCTTTAACCCAGGGTGTCCTCCTGCCTCAGGCTCCCAAGTGCTAGGATTCCAGGCATGTCACCACGCCAACAATAGCGTTGAATTACAGCCCTAAGAAAAATAAAATCTATGATTCCACAGTGATATAAATGATTGGATTAAATTTATAAAGGGAGAATAATTTCAATACATTATGGAGATATTCCACCCTGAATGGAAATGGGTATATCTCCTCACTCTGTAAATGTAGGGAGTAGACAGGAATTTCTTATCGAAGAGTAAGTACGTTATGGAAAGGGCAACCGGGTAAGGGACTTTTACGGTGGAGGAAAATGTCAAGCACTGCTTAATGAATTAATAAAAATCAGCATCAAAAATTGTATCATGTGGACACAGGTGCCCTTGCAGAAGTGGTACACCTCTGTGGTGTTCCTTCCAAAAACCTATTGCCAAGGCAAAATCATAATAAAAACATCACACACAAAATGTAGAAGGACATCTTGCAATAAACTTGATCAGACTGCCTGAAGCTGGTGGGGCTTGTGAGAGCAGTGTGACAACCACCCCCTCTCCTGCCACTGGTGGGACGCAGAGTCCAGAGACCTGTGGGAATACCGCTGACACAGTAGGGCCGTGGCTAAGGCACACCCAAAGGACAGGTGGAACTAGAGGCATGGAAATGCCCCATGCAACATTATAAAGATAGAGCAGATATTAATGCAATAGAGACTAAGCAAACAGCACAAAGAACCAATGAATCGAAAAATTGGTTCTTTGAAAGAATAAATAAAATTGATAATCCATTAGCCAACCTCATCCAAAAAAGGAAAGAAACACACACACACACACAGCAATTTCAAGCAATTAGGAATAAAAAGGGGGAAATCACAATGGAGCCCAAAGGAACCCAGACCCTCAGTACCTACTATGAGAACCTAGATTCTAATGGGATGAAAAAAAACAGAAGAAATAGATTCCTAGACACAATTGAATTGCTAAACCAAAAAGATACAAAACTTCTAAGTAACCCAATTATGAGCCAATAAAATTGAAAATATAATTAAAAATGTACCTACGAAGAAAAGCCCAGGCCATGAGGGATTCATTGTTGAATTCTGTAAGAGATTTACAGAAAATATACTGCTAGTGATGCTGAAACTCTTTAAAGAGATTGAAAGGGAAAAAGTACTTCCAAAATCATTCCTAGAAGCAAGTATTAACCTGATTCCAAGACCAGAAAAATCCTAAACAGAAAAGAAAGCCACAGGCCAGTCTCCCTAATGAACATAGATACACAAATTCTTAAAAAGATATGAGCAAACAGAATCCAGCAAATCATCAGGAAGATTATACATCATGATCAAGTTGAATTCTTCCCAGGGACGCAGGGATAGTTCAACATATGCAAATCAATAACTGTAACACACTATATTATCAAAACCAAAGACAAAATTCACATGATCATCTTTATAGATGCAGACACGGCATTTGACAAAATCCAACACCCATTCATTTTAAAATCCCTACAGAAAATTGGAATCAATTACATTTACCTCAATCTTATAAAAGCCATTTATGGCAAGCCAATATCTACCATCATATTTAATGGTCAAAAACTGAACACTTTCACTCTAAAATCAGAAACAAGGCAAGGACATCCATTATCACCACTCCTATTCAGTGTAGTTCTGGAAACATTAGCCAGAGCAATTAGACAAGAGAAAAAATAGAAGGAAAATAGACAAGAAAGAAAGAAGTTAAATTATCAGTATTTGCAGATGACATGATACGCTACATAGAAGACCCCAAAAACTCCACCAAAAAACATGTAGATTTAATATCCAAATTCAATAGTGTAGGAAGATACAGTCAACATTCAAAAAATCAATAGCTTTCCTGTACATAAGCAACAAACTCAGAAAGAGAGACATTAAGGAAAACATACTCTTCACAATAGTATATAAAAAATGAAGTATTTAGGAATAAATCTAACAAAGGATGTCAAATGCCTATACAGTGAAAATTACAGTACCCTAAAAGAGGAGCTCAAAGAGGATATCAGTAAATGGAAATGTATCTCTTGACTTTGGATAGGAAGAACCAACATAATGAAAATGGCGGTACTCCCAAACTACTATAGAGATTTAATGCAATCCCAATCAAAACACCATTAGGATACCTCACAGAACTACAGAAAACACTCCTAAAATTCATTTGGAAAGAGACAA
>PVLD010012949.1:0-58011 GCA_004027595.1 Dinomys branickii | reverse complement strand
AAAAAAAAAAAAAAAAAAACAAATTGGTAAGCTGTCTTCCAAATCCCTGAGTTCATTACAAACGAAATTATTCATTCCTAGGTTGGGTGACGAACTGCTAAAGGTATCGTAGGTAATTCCCCATTGAATAAGTAACAGCAGCCACAGCAGCAGCAGTTTATGTCACTAGTCAAAATTTTTGCCCTCATAACTCTTAACTCTTAAAAACCATCAAGAGTTGCAAAAAAGTTTTGTTTAATGTGGGCTATATTTATTGATGTTTACCATAGTAGAAATTAAACCTGAGGAAAAAAATTCATTTAAAATAACAATATAAATCCATTACATAGTACACAAATATGATTTTATGTTTAAATGACTACATTTTCTCAAAGACAAAACTGATGAAAGGATGACACAATATTGCATTTCTATGAAAACTCTTTACAGCTAGGTTTCCACATCTTCTACTTTCACTGGGTTACACTAGCATATGTTATGTAGTCTCTGGAAATGCCATGCTACACCTCTAAAAGAATGAGTGGGAGAAGGAAAATGCTGTCATAGTGTTACTATGAAAATTCTTTTGGTTTCATAAAGCATTCTGCAGATCTCAGACACACTTTAACCCGTTAGAGTTTAGTAACATCAACCCAATTTACTGGGTCAAAATTAATATGTAAATGAGCCATGTGAGTAGTTTTCAATACAGGGACAAGAGGGATCTACTTCAGAAGAAAACAGAGCCAAATAAACTCATCAAACTCTGGAAGTATTGTACCACTTTTTCTGATAAAATCAAAACTTATTAATCATCAAATAAAAGTTTAATACTCTTTTTTTTCTTTATTGAGACATAGTCTTTGTATGATGTAGTTCAGCCTGGCCTTGAACTCACTATGTAGCCCGAACTGGTCTAGAACTCAGCAATCCTCCTCCTTCAGCCTCCCAGGTGCTGGGATTACAGACCTGTGCCACTATGCCTAGCTAAAGTTCAATACTCTTGATAGTCTCATATCATTAGTTATAAATTTAAATGATTCATCTGCAATGAAACTGTTTTGCAAATGCTATAACTGGATCATATCAAAGATGATATATCTATGAAGAACACCAAAGGTTGAGTTTCCTCCCATAATATATTCCAGAGCTACCATCCGCAATTGTACCTAAAGAGTTTCTAAAAGATCGTGACGTGGGTTCTCATTTTGTAGATTTAGATTTTTAAGCTCTAATCACATGAACCCACTTACCTGTCATTTGGCCACCAAGTTTCTTCTGTCTGTGAAGTCATGACTGAAATAATGTCTTCCTGTGGGTGAGAAGAAATGTGCCTCAGATTTCATTGGAGGCGGGGCTGGACAGCAGCACCCAGGTATCCACAGACCAGCACTTGAGTTCCCTTCTACTGTTACCACCATTAAGCCATAGCCTTTCGGAGCTTCAGGTTTCTTATCTGCACAGATAGTGTAACAAAAACTAAACCACAGGGATCTGGTGACTACTTAAGAAGACCGTGTATGTGGGGCACTCATTGTTGCTCTAGTGTTTGAGGAAAACTGTATTAGTTATTAGTCTGTATAGTTATATATGGAAAGAACTGTGCTTTTAAACTTATTTATTTGGGTTACTTAATCTTTTTTTGAACCTAACAATCCTTTATGCTAAAGATAGAGGCAAGGTAATGGCTGATTCATTGTGTCCACTTGAGAAGTTTAGAAGCTTAACTAAGTAACTCAGCAGTTCCACATCTGAGGGTGCAGAGGACTTATCTAGGGAGGCTATTTATGCCCTAGAATGTTGTAATGATTGGTTCATTGTGTCCCCTTGAGAAGTTTAGAAGTGTAACTGAGTGACTCAGCAGGGGGCCCAGGTCCTCACTTTGTAAACATCCTGAGCCTGTGGTAGAGGAGGGCAGGGAGATGCTGTGAGAGCTACAGGACCCTAGGGGGTGGCAGCCTGCTTACAATATAAGGGAGGAAGAGAGGCTTGACCTCTCCCCACACCCTTTTTGTTGCTATTGTTGCTTTTGCTGTCTTCTGCCCCCTTGAACTATTGCCCCTGTGCCATGCTTACGTGCCTTGGAGCCAGCCGATTATGGACTGAAACCTCCAAAAACTGTGAGCTAAATAAACCTTTCCTTCCTTAGTTTTGGGTATCAGGTATTTTGTCCCAATATCCCAGCAATGAGAGAAAAGTAACCAAGACAGACAGGGGGAGAGAGTGAGATGATAGCCTGTTCTTGCAGGTTAACAGCTTACTCTTGCTTCCTTCTTATATTAATTTAATGTAACTATTAAATTAATAAACTATTAGTTGTTTGAATATTACTCTACATGTATTATTTTTAAACAAAGAAAGAGAGCAAAGAATGGCCCACACCCAAATTTGACAGAGCGATGATGTCTACCTTCATGCACCCCCATTGGCATTACCATCTCCCCTTCTATCTCCACAGAGCCCCGCCCCCGAATCCTTCCTGGCTCAGCAAGACCTTGCCACTTGAAATATAAGATCCCCAAGCTACTGCCTTGGAAGAGCTGTGGCAGTGTATGCAGTGTATGACAGATATGAATTCTCACTGCTCCCTGGTACTCAAGAATACAACATAGTTACAAACTTCTTTTCTAAAGATTTCACAAAAGGAGAGAAACACTTCTGCTTGAACACTTAGATGAGCCAAGAAAACAAATTCTAAACTCGGTATCTGCATAAGTCCCTCTGCCACAGTTTTCTCTCTTTTACGTCTTATAACTCCTCCTCCTTAAAGTGTAGATGCGTTAGTGTTGCTCCCAAACTTGTTCAAGGTCTGGGAGGTAATTCTTAGATTGGTGATATGAGATTAAAAGTGAAGGGGCTTTGCAAAGTTATTCCATCCTGGCTTCAGCCCTTTAATAGCTCTGTATGTGTTGGGCAAATTACTTTAACCCCTCTAAAACTTACAGGTCTCATTTACAAGAGCAGTGATGCCCACCTTGTGTGATATTGAGAAGACTAATACAAGCTATATATAAACAGGCTTCACAAAGGTGATTCCATATATTCCGTTCTTCATTTTTGAACATCTTTATCAGATACTGTCTTTGAGAGTGGAGAAAATGATGCATGCAATGAAAAATTGTGTGTGTGTGTGTGTGTGTGTGTGTGTGTGTGTGTGTGTAACTTTCCTATAATGAAATGAATACCAATTTTCAGATGGCCTTTAAAACTGCTCTCCTTGAACCTAGACATATCTATACCTTTGCTCCCTGTGGGCTTGGTATGGAATCTCTGGCATCAGATGATCTTACTACTTGTCATCTTGCCAAGTAGAACACTTAGTGTTGTCTTTCATGAGTCATTTTAGCGAGACCTCTTTGTTAAACTTCTCTAGCATCTACTTTTCTCCCATAAAGTGGGACATTCTGTTCTTCAGAGGATAACATTTGTCCCTTTCATGTACCTTCTCACCTACTCTTGGGTGGAGGAGTGGCATCTCTGGTGAATTGAGGAAAAGAAATTGTGTACTTTGGGCACAGTTCTTCTGGGTCTGCACACTCTGTCTTAGAGAAAGAATTCTCTCTGAACTCAGGTAGCATACATTTTACATCAGGTAAATGAGCTACCCCAAAGAGAGAGACAACGATCCAGCTTCACCTGACACTGGTAGATACATTTCAATCTGTGGATGAGGGTGTTACCAAGCCTGTGGATAAAGACAAACCATGTTCTCCAATTCAGCTTTGTCAGAAACAAGGCTGATATTTTGATCTCCATATGCCAGATTGTTCTGTCTGTTGCTCAGTTTATTCTCAACTCAGGAAGGAAGACCAGACCTCTTCAAACTCCAAGCAGATCATGATAAATACATATTGATTTTACTTTTGGGTTACCTAGAGATTTCCATGATCATTTACTGAACTTTCATGATTTTATGAATGTACACTATGATATATTTTTTTCTGAACAGGAAGTATGTGTTCTTTTGTCAAACAAGTTCTGATAGTCCAGAAATAATACTTTGGCATGTGAGGGTATTGCAATGATTTATGGTTTAGGTAAATGCTTTTCTAAGGCTTGCTTCAACAGAAGCTCTGAGTTCTTTCTTTGTTTTTCACAATAGGAAATGCAACGGGCTGAATAGTTATGAATCCCCAAATTTGTATGTTGAAATTTTAATCCCCAGTGTAGTGCTATAGGAAGCAGAACCCTAGGGATATGATTGGATGATGAGGGCTCTGCCTTCATATGTGGAATTAGCACCTTTATAACAGAGCTCCAGAGAGGTCCCTTGACCCTTCTCCAAATGAAGTCACAGTGAGAAAACAGCTGTCTTTGAGGAAGTCAGATCTGGAAACACTGAATGTACTAGCACCTTCATATTCGACTTGGCAGCCTCCAGAAAAGTGAGAAATAAATTTCTGTTGTTTATAAACTTAGAGTATTCTTGTTTATAACTTAGGATATTTGTGTTCTCTGGCAATTTTTATTTCTTTGAGAAACCCATTTGCGGATCTGAGATAAAGGTTCGAACTCTTCTCTGGATAGATGTATGTAACAACACACAGCAAACTGTCTGTAATGGATTTGTGGAACTTTTCTGGCTGTGAAAATGTCTTTCCTTCACAAAAATAATGTAAGTAATATTTACAATGTTTCATGATCCACTCTTATAAATGTTTAAGTTTGCCAAATTATTTTGACAATGAACTTTCTTTTTCTCCCAACAACAAAATTGTCCCAACTCCAGTCCCGTGCTTCCAGAAGGCCTCTGCTCAGTCAGTGAGTTTCTTGGCCACCTGCTCTCATTTCTTGACAAAAACTTCTTGGAAAAATGGTGACTCAAAGCCCTCATTCTGATGAAACTGATGACTCTCACAACAATAAACAAGACCTCTTTCATGATTTTAGATTTTCGCAGAGTACTTGAAATTTATAATGAAAAATGGGGGAGGCTGAAGTAGCCCCACCCCGTCTCCCAGCATCTCCACCCTGTTACCCTCATTGAACTCTTCTCAAGAGAACAATGCTGGCTGATGCAGCATATTAAACAAAGAGCAGCGACGTTGTAGAGAAGAGATGAGACCAAGGAAAAGGCTCTTCAGCCTCCACTGGCAGCCACTTGGGGGAACCAAAGAAACGAGAGACAGCAGGATAGTTAGCAGGCTTGTTAATATAAAATCTGTTAAGGCTGATGAAGCCCTGAAGCTGTCTTCAGTGGTTGCACTTTGTTCCTCCTACAAAGGCGGTACATGGCTGGATACTTTTTGTCTTTATAAATCTGTGTGTTTTTTAGACAAAAAGATCTTTATATCAATGCCCAAAAGGGATCATCTATCTCAGAAGGTGGATTATATGACTAAGTAGACAAAGTGACTCAGTTAATCGGTGATCCAGGTTCTGTCATTAGCCACCCCATTCAGCACTGCCACATGGGGCTTGTAACCAAAGCAACCAAGGTAGAAGTGATAGAGGCTATGCAGTGGTGGGGAATGCTGTTTACCAATACTGGTATAACTACTGCCACCAAATGTCCAGTCTGCCAAGAAAAGACCAACGTTGAATCCTCATATGGCCCTATTCCTCATGGATGATCCAACCTATAAATGAAATACCAAAGTATATACTTTATTATATAAATAATCTAGTTAAAAATCTCTAGAAAAGCCTATGGTTTAATTACCTCTCTTATTGCTAACCCAAAGTTAAAGAAGGAAAGGGTTATTTCAGCTCACAGTTTATAGGAGTTTTTAGTACATAGTCAACTGTCTCCAAGGCAAGGTAGCATTGCAGAGGGAAAACAGTCCATGGCAGGTCAGGCAGAAGGTAGCAAGCAGCAAACCTCCCTTTCCCTTTTATCCCATCCAGTCTAGAAGCCTTTTGAGTGGTGCCTCCTGTACCCAGGGTAGGGTACAGGCACTTGGGTTGAGTTTCATATCCTTTAAATTCCAAAAGATTGACTTATCAAAGGCTACTACTGCTGCTACCTCTGTGTGGTCCTTTTATTTTCCTATCACTCCAGCACCATTTTTCTGTCTGTGCTTTATCTTCTTTTGGCATGGACTTGCCCTGAACACAACTTCTAGTGATCTTCAATAAATGTACTGCTTGCCACTTGCTATCAGGTGTACACTTGACAATTCTTTCCTCATCATACATAAGATCCTGGACTATACCTGTCCACTCCACAGTAACTATGTCATCTTCTTTCTCTCCTAGATTCTACAACAGGCCACTAACTGGTCTCTCTGCTTCCCTTCTTGCACTTTGGAGTCTTGTCTACAAGCAACAGCTAGAATGGCCATTTTATAGTGCATATTGAATTACGACATTTCTTTGTGGAAAACTTTCCAGTGATTTCAAGACACATTCCAAATAAAACCCACCCTTTTGTGATGGCCCTACAAGGGTGCACATATCTATCCCAAGCCTGTCTCTGCTGCTTTAGCTCCGTCTATATTTCCTATGAACCCCTAACTCACTTTTTCTGCTTTACCCACACAGGTTTCTTTATTTCTCCTTTCTGTCCCTTCCTCAAACCCCTATCACTAAAGTGAAACCAATTCATTCCACTCTCAAGGGCATTTTAGGACTCTTTTTCTACAATGGAATGCCCCCAACTCACCCACCTCACCCGCCTTTAGGATCCTTTTGCAATGGAATGACATCCCCCACGTCAGAATGCAGCTGGTTCATCCCGCTCCATCAAGACTTCTGTTCGGAGACATCTTGTGAAAGCAGCCAACCTTGCTTTTGTCTATCTTCTTATAATCACCATTATTTTTGTTCATATAGCTTAGCACTATTTGACATACTATAACATTTGCTTGTAATAATGCTCACTACAGAAACATTTTACAAAGCAGGCTTATAACAGCTGTCTGAAGAGTTAGGTGTGAAAGAGTAACATAAAAAGACTGTCTGTGTCCTGGAGATCTGAAGGAACCAATCAAAAGTCAAAGCCCTGGAGCTCAGTGTACAGTCCAGTGTGCGTCTGTATCAGTGAGATGAAAGGTCTGTGTTAGAAGGCTACAGAGTCTTGCTGCAAGACAAGAGTCTGTGCTGGAAGCCAGAAGAGCCTCCTCTGAAGGCCAGGAGACAGACGGCCAAGGCAAGACCGAAGGCTCGAGTGCCTCTGAGGAAACAGAAGCAAGACTCCTTCTTCTTTCCTTTTTATTCCATTCAGGCTACAAACCTGTTGGTTGGTGCCACTCCCCCCCAGAGTGGGTCTTTCTTCTTCTTCTTCTTCTTCAGTAAATCCATCAGTCACACCCAGAACTGTGCTAAGCTGGGCATTTCTTACTTGTTGATATAACAGTTAACTATCACAATCCATCCCTCGTCAACTTGACAACCAGACACATTTCCTTAAACCAAGTCTCCAGATGAAAAGGTAAGTTCATATATATACCTACCATGATACACCTATCCTGCATACAAACAGAAATGCATTAATTCCCTCGCCAGTATAGAAGGAAAACTTTTTGTAGGATGGTGCCTATTCC
This sequence comes from Dinomys branickii, assembly GCA_004027595.1. Lineage (NCBI taxonomy): Eukaryota > Metazoa > Chordata > Mammalia > Rodentia > Dinomyidae > Dinomys > Dinomys branickii. Next base: position 50,548 of record PVLD010012949.1, on the reverse strand, counting down.
TAATATTTCACAACTTAACCATTATAATATAGGTTTAACAATACTTAAGAACCAATATTATCAACATTATGTCACAAGGAAAGGCTATTAACAGAAGAGAGCAATTACAATTATAACTGTCATTTCTGTAACTGATTACAAAGTCATAGGAGGTATTTATAACTATCTTCTTCTATTTATTACCCGTTCTGTATTCCCTTGGCCTTCAACAAGCACCTCAGCAAATGTTGGTTGTTTTCCTGGTGGGTGACCATTACCTTCTTTTTGAAAGGCACTGGGACATTTGTCATCCTGCTTATGTTGGGTTGTTGCTAAGAGGCTCTCTGTGGGATCTCTTCACTCCAAGTCTGCGCTTCTTTCCTCCATTGTGGAGTAATAGTTCAATTTCCCCCATGATAATCTGGATCAATCATCTCTGCCAACATCATAATTCCTTTTCTAGCTTGTTTACCCAGAGGCATGAGGAGTCTAAAATGACTAAATGACAGGAAGTCTTAGTTTCATTGCTGTGCTACCCAGTACAAGCCTCCCCCCTCTCCCTAGAACTAAGACTTCTAGGCCAGCAGAGCATATGGTCATGGAATCAGGAGACAAAAATTTTGCTAGTTGATCACTGGGGTTACTGGGAGTGGCAACATTCCTGTTCCAACCCTGATTCCTGGGCTATGGGAGATACAGTGGGTATATAGTGGATGCTGATTCAAAGTATATGCAGCCCTTTGAAGAACTATGCCCCAGCCATGTAAGATATTGCCACTTAGCACTGTAGCTGCATCTTCAAAAGGCCAGTCTGCATTTCTATCAACCCAGCTGCTTCTGGATGATGAGGAATGTAGTAAGACCAGTGAATTCCAAGAATGTGGGGTCATTGCCTCACTTCTTTGGCTATAAAATCTGTTCCTTGGTCAGAGGCAATGCTGTGTGGAATATTATGATGGTGAAGAAGACATTCTGTAAATCCTTGGATGATAGTTTTGGCAAAAGCATTACACACGGAGAAGACAATTCCATGCCCAGAATAAGTACCAGGACTGTAAGGACAAACCACTGTCCTTTCCATGATGGTAGTGATACAATATAATCAATCTGCCACCGAGTCACAGGCTGGTTTCCCTGGGGACCAGTTCAATGCTGAGGACTCAGTGTTGGTCCCCGATGTTCACATATTGGGCGTTCAGCAGTGGCTGTAGCCAATCAACCTTGGTTAGTAGGAGCCCACGTTGCCATGCCCATGCATAACTTCCATCCTGCCACTGTGGCTATTTTATTCATGACTCTATTGGGCAATGGACAGGGGTGGCTGAAGAAAAAGTTTGACTAGTATCTATAGAATGGGTCATCTTATCCACTTGATTATTAAAGTTCTCTCCCACTGAGGCTACATTTTAGCGAGTGTTTACATGGGAAACAAATATCTGTACATCCTTTACACATACGGAGAGGTCTATCTGCAAACTTCTCCAAATATATTTGTCCCTAATTTTCTAGTCATGTTCTTTCCAAGTGACTGATCATTCAGACAGACTGTTGGATATACCCCATGAATCAGTATTTAGTCCCATATCTGATCATTTTTTCTACTAGGCAAAATGTATGACAAAGTGCACTGCCTGAAGTGAAGATTTCACTGTGAAGATTTTCCTTTCACTGCCCATTGTGAAGAGTTCTCTTCATCACTGTCCTTCAGGGATGTCCTGGAAATAGGCTATAATGCTATAGCTGTCCACTTGTGGGTGATGCCTGCATATCATGCAGAACTGTCCATATACAAGTCCCTAGCCTTCTCTTCTTCTGCCAGCTGATCATATGGTACACCTCTATGAGACCACAGGTGCATACTAGGAGACAGAAGGCAATATACCAGGAGTAAGAACCATGGGCATTTGGCAACTTCTTCATACAATTTCCATTTACCCTCTAGACATGTTTTTTACTTTGATCACATATATACCGCTTATATATTGATGGTCTGTTGCTATACATATTGAACTTTATGGCTTGGTGATCAGATAATATCCAGCTCATGGGTGGCAGCTCAGGTCATGAGTAACCTGGTATCTCATGATGAAGAGTTCATTTTCAACTAAGATTCAGTTACAGGCCAGGAACTGTTTTTCAAAGGGAGAGTGGTCTATAGATGGCAGAGCTTTGCTCCAAAATCCTAAAGGCCTCTGCTGTGATTCACCTATGAGGCCTTCCAGAGACTCCAAACAGCATTCCTACCTGCCACTGACACTGTAAGTCCCATTGGATCTGCTGGACTATATGGTCCCAGTCATAGAGCACCCTTCACAGCAGCCTGCACCTGTAGGCTGCACAGTGGGCTTTGCTTATTTTGGGTCCCATTCAAAAGTAGCAACTCCCTGAGTCACTCAGTAAACAGGCCAGGCTAAAATACCTAAGTGAGGAACGTGTTGCTTCCAAGTATTCAAATATGTCCGCTATACACTGTGGCTCTTTTTCGGTTATAGTGGGAGCCAGATGCAACAACTTATATTTTACCTTAGAAGGGGTATTTCTACATGCCCCATACCACTGGATTCTTAGAAATTTCACTGAGGTAGAGAAACCTTAAATTTTAGTTAGGATTTATTTTCCATCCTTTGGCTCACAAATACTTTAAATGAAGTCCAGGATGGTTGCTACTTCATGCTCACTTCATTCAATCAGCATAGTATCATCCATATAGTAGATCAGTGTGATATCTTGTAGAAGAGAAAGACAATCAAGATCCCTGCAAACTAAGCTGTGACACAGGGCTGAAGAGTTAGTATAACCCTGAGGTAGGACAGTGAAGGTGTATTGTTGGCCTTGCCATCTGAAAGCAGATTGTTTCTGAGGAGTCTTATGGATAGGTATGGAGGAGAAGGCATTAGCCAAATCAATAGCTACATACCAAGGACCAGCAGATGTGTTAATTTGCTCAAGCAAAGAAACTTGCATCTGGTAAAGCAGCTGCAAGTGGAGTCACCGCTTGATTCAGTTTGTGATAATCCGCCATCATTCTCAAAGATCCATCCTTCTTCTGAACAGGTCAAATAGACTTGAATGGGAATGAGGCGGAAACCACCACCCTGTATCCTCCAAGTCCTTGATAGTGGCACTGATCTCTGCAATCCTTCCAGGGATACAATATTGGTTTTAGTTTACAATTTTCTCAGGTAAAGCTAACTCTAGTAGCTTTGATTTGGCCTTTCCAAGCACGTTAATCCTCACACTACAGGTTGGGTCATTCCTTCTTAGCAAATCCATTATTCAGTCATACCCAGCACAATGCTAAGCCAATCAGCTGAGTGTTTCTAACTCAAATTGATGTAACAGTTAACTATCGCACTTGTTTAAAAATGTTTATCATTTATCTCTTCCTCTAGAAAAATACTACACATGGTCAGAACCTTTATCCTGTCTGTTTCTATAAACCCTAAAATCCCTAAAATGGTTTATGTTAATATAAAGAGTAAATACTTGTGGGATAAGTGAATTTATTCATTAAATGATTGAGTAGAAGCACCACTTCCACAAAGGTGCCAGACCTGCTAGCGCCACATGTCTTTAACCTGTCCACTTACAAGAGACCATGTCTACTACTAGAGTTGCTTGACAGAGTAAGATTCACCATCTCAAAGGTATCTATAGTACTTGCAGTTTCTAAAAGAGGTTCTTAATGTTATAATGTTTCAATAAAGGCATAAACCTAGCCATTCAGGAGAAAAATATGAGCTGGCAGGCATGTCGAAACATGTTGTCATCTCATTCGTGTCCATGCTGGTGGGGAAAGAGAAGCTGCCTTGTAGACTGTTTAAAACAGTAGGACATGTGTTAGTAATTCTGCAGTCAATAGTATTTTGGTTTGGGACCCTGACTTGTTAACTCCACCTCCTAGCTCCAACCAAAAACAGAACTGCAGGTAGTAGAAAGATCTGTCCATCTAACTCTGCAATCTATTCCTAAATCAGTATGCAGGATACTTAATGATTTATGCTACAAAGCCTATTCCCCTGCACCATTGTATTAGTGAGTCTTTCCTCTTGCCACGAGGCATCCTAAGCCTCCCCACTCAGGAAGGACAAATGTCAGATACCAGAGGTTCCTAGCTATAGAACCACAAGACCAAAGTGCATCCCAAAACTTAGAAGTAGACTCAACCACTGGTTTCTAGTGATAGAGACCTCATGAATGCCTTAGGCATATCTTACAGATTCAAGTGGTCTCAAAATCATCTCTTTTGGAGTGCTTCGCTCACTCGACCACTTTCTCCTGCATTTTCACAACTGGAAGCAAAGACGAGATGGTTGCTGCGGAGCTGGGAGTGCAGCAGGCTGGCTCAGACATGCACTGGTAATAATGAGCAGTCACAAATAATAGCTATGTGGGTAATGTTTCCTGTGTGTAAATAACTGCCACTGTAGGTTGATCCTTGCTTCTTTTGATGCTTCTTTTAGGCAGTGTTAAGCAACGGAGGTATTTGCCTCAGAACAAAATTTAAGGGTGAAGGGACACCAAAGATCTCAATAATGAAGTCAGATAATATTGTAGCTGGATATGGTGCATGCCTATAATCCTAGAACTCAGGAGGCTGAAGCAGGAGGATTGCCACAAATTTGAGCCCCGCCTGAGCTCATAGTGAGTTCAAGGTGAGTCTAAACTACACAGAGAGATTGTCTCAAAAAGCCAAAAAAAAAATTGTTATACAATTTTTAAAAACTCTAAATTAATGTAAAAAGTCTTGGGCAAAAAAAATATCAAAAATTTAAAGAACGGCTACTCACTAACTTCTTGGTGTCAGTTACCACACCCCAGTTTCTTTGCTCTGAATAAAGGAGAAAAGAAAATAAGTAGTTGTCTTTGTGGGTGGTTGTAAGAGCAAAATCTATAATGTACTTGAAGTCTCTGATGCTGAGATGAACTCGGAAAACAGTGGATGTTAATGTCAACAAGAATTGATGGAACAGCTATACTAAAAATGATGAAACTTTGTTTATTAATTTGATATTCTTTTTGTTATCCCCCATATCCAGTAGTAACAATTGTCTCAAGGGTGTTTTCCCTTGACACTCACAAACATATATGAATACTGATGCACTGGAGCCAGCTCCGCGGCAGACCAGTTATTTACATCTTTGAGACCCAGCTCATTCAAGCCGGTGCCGAGGGCCTCTATGCTCTGTGCCCACCCCTTCTTTGTTTGCCTTGCTGCTGCTTCCTACTTTCCTCTCCCATAGGTCCAATCTCAGGTGTTCTTGGGCCAAAATTATGATGGTGGGCAGATGTATTTCTGAAAAGACAGATGACTTAGACATCATTGCTAGGACAAAATACCCTCCACCTCCAATTTATAGGAGATTTATTATAGGTTTTAGTTCCTGATCAGCTGGTTCCCAGGCAGAAATGGCATGATGGATGGCCCTGGGCAGAGGAAAACTGCTCGTATTATGGTGTCCAGGAAGCAAAGAGTGAAGGTAAGAGCCAGGGAGGGAAATAAACCCTTCCACGTCGTATGTCCAATGACCCACCTCTTCTGACCAGGTCTCATCTAACAGCAAGTCTGCTGTAGCCCCATAATCCAATCACCTTCCAAAATCCCCATGTCTGAGTGCAGGCGAGTTTGGAGGGGATTCTAGATCTAAACCATAACAATAGGAAAGCTCAGCTTGTGATCTTTTATGCAGCCACCCTTATGTCGCTTGTCCGTGGTTATCAGTTTTCCTGTTGTCTGAGGTTAGGAGTGGTGGAAAAGCAGTTAAGGGAAAGACAGCTTTTCAAACTACAGGCAGCTCATTCTCATTTGTGGGGTTATTAAATCATGTATCATAGGATCATGAGCGAATTATCAATAAAAAGGTATAGAATATGAAACACCAGAATATACTAAAGAATCATAATAAGAACAAGAATTTTCATGATTTTTCATGAAAATTTTTGTGTTCCTGTTATTCTCACACTTATGTATACCGTGTCATGTGAGCACAGTTCTTACTGTAACATAAGAACAAACTGAAAATCATTGGGTATGTCACTAGTTAAGAGGTTAGGTGCAAATTCATTGAGTATAAATCTTGATAGGGGACCTTAGCAAGTAACACTTACTTGATATGGGACCTTAGCAAGTCATTTCACTTCTTTGTGCCTCAGATCCTTCACATGTAAGATGGATTAATAATGGTACCCACTGCAAGTAGATGTTCCGAAGATCAAATGACTGAATGCACACTTAAGCTGTAATCAAAACATATGATGAGCCTTTACATTTTAACAAATGTATTCGAGTGAGAGGCATATTGTCATTAATTCATGTCAGAACAGTGCCCTTTGCCTTAAACACTTATTTCACCATTTTTGCCACTTTGGGAAGCAGGCCTGAAGTCCTGTGTCATGAGTATTTTCAAAAGGTGTAATGCAAATTTGGTGAATGCTCCTGCTGAGTAACAGGCAATCCAAAGGCAAGCTTGTAAAATCATTATGGTAAAAAAAAAAAAAAAAAAAAACCTATGGTATGCTCTCCACTTCATTCACTGGCCCTGGCCCTGTGCGACTCTGGCTCTTCCCCGAAGTCAAAATGACCATGAAAGGTAAATATTTTGAATCAGTTGAGGACATGGAGGCAGCCATAATATTATAAGTAAAGACACTAACACACGCACAGAAAGCACTTCCAGGACTGCCTCAGAAAGCGGCAAAGACAGTTGAACGGGTGTATTCAAAGTGAGGGGCAGGATTTTGAAATAAATTGATGGTAATATATCTTTTAATCTAGCAAATATTTTCTCTTTAAACTTTCCCTTTGGTTTATGATCACACTTTGTAATACACATAAAATAGTGCTAGGTACATACCAAGCTCAACAGATATTCACTATTATGTTAGAATTGCTGTTATTCTAGTGAACAGCAGCAGCATTCATATAATGCGCATCAAGAGTTTACTACAGTGCACAGGCAAATTTAAGGCTCAATTTATCTGCGTGGAAAGCACTTCGGGTGCTTCCCATGTCCTGTTCACCTCTGCTGTGCAGTTCAGGCTGGCCTTGAGCTCACTTTGTAGCCCAGGCTGGTCTTGAACTCACAAGGATCCTCCTGCCTCAGCTTCCAGCTGATGACTATGTTTGGCCTAGGGACAGTAGGTGGGAGTGATAAGTTCCTGAGCAATTGACTGCTCGTTTGAGACCCTGCAGTGCTCTTGTGTTTTCCTTGAGCAAAGCCAGTAGACTTGGCTTAGGCGGCAGAGAAACTGTGATAGAACTGGGTAACCTGGGGGCTGGCTCAGTTCACAGTGCTGTGCTGGAGAGTTAGCCTATCACCTTTGCTTATTTATAGCTGTTTATTGAGCTGTAACTCTCAGGCCATAAAGTTCAGCTTTGATAAGTATACAGTTCAGTGCTTTTTTCTATCAGATTTCAAAAGGCCATGAATACCGGGCTAAAGAAGTTTTTTATCTTATGAAGACTGGACAGTTAAAAGGAGTTTGTCTTTTAACTGCAAAAATGTGTTTCTTAAGAAAATGATCTGAGAAATTGTACGCTCCATTTTCTTCTTTTATATCTTCCTGATATTTTACATTGTTTTGTGATGCTTATCACGTGATAGTTACATGGTTTTGTTTTTTCTTTTGATCATAGCATCATCTGGAATGCACTTTTCCTGTGTCTAAGTGGGAGTCACTTTTAAAGGCTACACCTTATCTTTTGCTATTGTTAGACTTTTATATTTGACTTGTGTGCATAGAACTGATGTTCACATATCCATATACTTACATGTGTGAGTGTGCGCACACAGACCTGGGATGAAAGGCAGGCAAGTCCACTGCTTAGGATATAAAATCTAAACCTTTTGGCATGAAATTTTGGACTTATGTACTTAATTTGCCTCACCCAAGTCCAATCCCTCTGTTTACATTGTGTGTGGTTGTATTTGTAGATGTGTGTGTGTAGGGTTATGTATTTTGTCAAGAAATAATTCCTACTATGGGAGATAACTGGTGCAGAGTATGTTAAGATTCGAATTACAAGTGTTTCTTGGGAGGATTCCATTGAAAGTTTTCTTTCTTTTCTTTTTTTTTTTTTCATTCTTTCCAGCAAGATTTTTGATATGTGTGCAACGGCATTTTACGAAGATCCCAGAGGCAACAGAGGCTGTTAGGGAACTATCACAATAGTGTACTCCAACAATATTATTATTGCTATACAAATTCCACAGATCTAACTTTCCACATTTCTATAGCCCTGGCCAAATACCCAAGTCTTCATCAATCTTTATACTCCATTATCTTGTTGTACCAGGCTGCTCACTGAAAGCGCATCAGTTTCACAAGAGATTAGCTTTGAGATTTGGACCTGGGCGGTTCTAATGGCAAAGCAGCCTCTATGTCAAGACAGGTCTCACGGAGGAAGAGGGCAGAGCTGTCTGCCATTTTACACAGACCAAGCTCCCAGCTTGAGGCCTAAATTCAAATTCTATTATTTGGTGACAAATATCATCAGAATTTCTCCTAGTAACAACAGTTTTTACAAAAGTCAAATGGAAAAATATCTGGCTTATTCTGGTCTCTGTAAATTTTTCCTGGGAGCAGGTAGGGCACTTCTATAGAAGCACCAAGTGGAAAATTACTAGAATGGAATTTGGAGAAATCTGGATCCTGAGTCATTACCAGGCAGATATAGGACCCAGTCTTGTGTAGTTACAGGAAAGATTAGAGGGTAACAGAGCAGAGAGAGTAGCTTGGGGTGAGGTTGAGCATCACAGTGACAAGTTGTTGGAAAGAACCCAAAACTGTCTTCGAGTTTCTTGGAGCAACTTTCCTTTGGCTCCCTTTGAAAAATGATGTCTTCCAACCTCCCAAACGGAGCTGACTTTTTAGTGCAGTACATCCCAACTTGGGAATACTCGGGGCTAAAATATTAGCGTTAACTCTTCTGTGGGTTTTTTTGTCCGTTCACTGTTATTCTAGAGAGTTTGACTAGGTTACTGTACTGGAATTTACCACTTACATAGTCTCACTTTTAAAACCTGAATGGTATCAGTCTTACTGCTTAAATAGAAAGTTGTCTACGTTCACGATCAAGTTTATCAAGACATCCTAACTTCAAGAGCTGTCGGCTTCTGTAGCAAAGCTTGCTAAACCACATCTGGCACATGATTAATATTTTGGGTGGGGTGCAAAGATCTGCCTAGGAGCCTATGTACAGACTAGAGACACTCAGATCTTGTGAAGGTGTTATGCAAAAAATTGAAAGCTGTTTGTCTAATATGCACCTTCGTCTAAGAATAAAGTGCTTTGAACCACTCGTATAGCCAACACGTTTTGTACAGACTACGAAAAGGGCATCTGTCAAATTTCCAAAGCGCATCATAGACACAATAGACAAACGTATTGTTCTGGGCTCTTAAATGAAACCAAAACTTCTTTCCTGCTTCTTTACAGGATGCCTGCTTTTTTCGTTAGAGCATCTGCTTTTCCTCTCACCATTGGAGCTGCAAAGGCTCTCCTGCCACGTGGGGAGTAGGCGCGCGGTGGGAGAAGGAAAGAATTCCGTCCGCTAGGACCTGGAGGAACAAGTTTCTTCGCCGACCCCCCCATCCCGCCCCACTAGCGGCAACGACCAATCAGAAGGCGCATTAACGCGGCAGCGCACCAATCGCCGGTGGTCTTTCTGCAGGCCCCACCGTGGCTATTTAAAGGCAAGCTCCTGCGCCGTCTCTGTGCTGCAGTGTGTCCGGGTCTGTTCCGCGCGGCAGCCATGGCCAGCCACATCGAGCTCTACACCGGCGCCAAAATGCCCATCGTGGGGCTGGGCACATGGAAGGTGGGTGCTCTGGGGGCGCAGTCCCTGCCGCCTTCCTGCGGCCCCGCGCGGCCTGGGGCGTGGCGGGAGCACAGTGACCCCGAGCGGCCCCCGCGAGTGCACCGGGGCCCGGGTCCTCCGTCCCGAGACGCGGTGGGTCGGGGAGCAGCACGGCCACCCCCTGCCACGCTATCCGGGACCGCTGTGTCCCCCGGACCGCGGCGCTGCCCCGGGATAGGCGGCGGGAGCGTCCGGGAGGGAGAGGGGGCCGAAAGCGAGGCGGGGCAGAGCGCCGAGCTCTTGCCCACACACCTGTGCCTCGCTTGTAGTAACGGTTATTACTCTGAGGAATAAACTTTGCCAGTTACGCCTGCAAATGGCATAATTAGATTAGGTGGCGCGAGTGTGCTCGGGAGCCGTCTGCGTCCGCGTCCCGGGAGGCACAGAGCTGAACGCCTCGGGGTGGACCCCGGGCTGTGAGAATCTGGGCTCCCCGTTGCCGGCTGCCTCCCATTGATAAGCTGGCGGGTGCTAGGATCAGGCTCACCTCGAAAGCCTCAAAACCACGTAGCCAGATAAAAGTGAGTAGATCGTGAAGTGCAGTGGGATTTGGAAGATGCGGTAATACGTCACGAAAACAATAACTTATAAAATAAAAGTGATAACCTGATTATCTGAAAACTGAGGAACACGGAAAGATACTGTAATGGGAGCCGAGACCAAATCTAGTCCTTTAAAGCTATTTGTGAGTTAACATCGGGATATTGTATGTTTGTTTTTGTTTTTGTTTTTGTTTTTGCGGTACTGGGGATCGAACTCAGGAGGGATATTGTGTGTTGTGTTCCACTGCTATGCGCTGGGTTTTACTCTCACCAGGAGTCTTTTTTTTCTTTTTTAATTATTAGTACATTTTAGGTATAAATAAAACATTTGTATTTACATGATATATATTAATTCATTTTTCCTAATCCCCTACCCTCCCTTTAACCTTTCTTCCCTTCCTTATTTACAGCAGCTTTGTTTCGATTTTTTCTTCCTTGTGTTTTCTTCTCCCCATCCCCTTTCCATTTAAATATTTTCTTCCTATTTCACAGTATCTATTACACATTTTGGTCCTTATTTACACTTTGAGTTTCTCACACTAGAGAAACAATACTGTATTTATACATGTGTCCAGTTTATTTCACTTATAAGAGTATGGTCTCAAGGTGCATCCCTTTACATAGAAATGTCTCAAGATTATTCTTTATGGTTGAGTAGTACTCCATTTTATGCAGTGGAGTTCTAACAGGAATCCCGAGTGTGGCCTGGGTACTAAGTATTTCTACAATGACAAGAAATTAAAAAGCAGACAACAGGAAGGATAGTTTGAATTGAAATAGGACAAAGATGGAAGTTACCTCTACCTTAAACACTTGCAGTTGAAACTTAGGCTACGGTAAAAATCCTAGATTTGCCTTGCATGGAAAATGTTTCTTGGCCAAAATGATCAGAGTACATAATTTGTCTTTCTTCCCCAAAAATCTATGGTGACCATAGTCTTGGTATAATTGAAATATGACCATGATACCACGTTAAATTTCACCTGTTGACGTTTTCTTAGCTACAGCAAATGCAACCCACAGTTGCACATGTGTAACTTCAGGAAAATTTTCGCAAAGAGTATTTAACCTTACTATGTGGAGTGCAGTTTAAAATTTTTATTCTGTCCCATTTTCCAAAAAATTATGGTCGTAACTTTAGAAATTACTTTCATGATCCCATCATTTGAAGAACATTACTCAAGGGTAAATAAGGAGTTAAAGTTTATGAAAGAGTTTCAGAGCCAATCCCAGCAGTCAGGAGACCAAGCTAGGAGGAACTGCAAGTGCAAGGCCAAAATGCCTAGACTACATAGTGAGACTCTGTCTCACACACACACGCACACACACACACACAAAGGATTTGAAATTGCTTGATCATGCATCAGCCTGGAAAAGTTGTGCATTTGTTTAAAATAACATTCTTAAATGTGTGTTTAGATCACTCACTCTGGCTGAGAACTGGGGCAGTGTTGCCCTTCTTCACTGCCATTTTATCACTTCTCACAGTGTTTGGCTGAGAGCAGGTGTCCAGAAGTTTATTGGATTAATAGAGAAAAGTAAATGACTGTAGAGAGAACTATGTAGTGAAAATGCCCGCTTCTATTTCTAGGGTAAAATGAGTTGAGTGTAGAATTGTATGGACAGAGAAAGGGGCAGAGAGGTAAAATAAATATGGGCACTTCCTTTTTTAAAATTTTAATGATTTAATATTTTTACCCTGCATATGTGCATGTATTCCTTCACAGGTGCTCAATAAAAGATGTGGTCCTTTGCTTGTCTTTATAACATGGAAAAGTCTAGAGGTTCTTGTTCTCGTGTATCTTTCCACGTCAGTAGCTGTGTTGTACCCTGCGGACCAGCAGATTAATATTCTCTATCTGCTGTCCATTAGAGGTTCCCAAACTCCCTTCTCACCTCAGAGATTAGGATTTCAGGCAAGTAGAGACCCGTTATGCCTTAGACTCCATGTGTCTCAGGCAGCATTTCTTTCTGCCTGGCTGGTCTTCTCTGCTAGACAGTGAATCAGCCCATAGTATTGTATTTTAAGGAAGCCTTTTAGACGGACTGACCTCTGCTGTAAGCCATGTTTTTTAACTAGATGAAGGATATTGGTAGTATGTGGTTCATCAGTGTAACTTGCTTACATAGTGTAGGAACATTCCTAGGAGTGGAGGTACAACTACACTCATATCTTTTTGTCCTTACTGCCCCTGCCGCTTCTATTCAGGAATCCTTTTAAGACATTTTTCCCTTAACAGCCTCCCAGCGAAATTTTTAATGTCATACATAATACTGTACATTTGTATGTTTTTGTGTCCTATAGCCTTTTAGAGTATCACAAATCAGAGTTTTTCCGGTAAGGGGCAAGACCTGGTCCATCTACATCTCAATCCAGTGGAGATAACAGTGTCTTAAAATTCAGACTAGAATTACTGCTGTTGAACAGACTGAGTCTTGGTTTTACTAATTTGTGCTGTTGCCAAATCTCACTAAACTTTGGTGTAAAAAAATAAATTGACTGTTTGTGGATGATAAAACAATGGAAAGAATCATTCTTCATAGTCTTTACCATTTGGAATTTCTGTTTACATTCTTGAACCATAAAATACAGTTGGACCTAGAAGCCAGGTGAGGTTGGTTTCTCTGCATTGAACAATGAAAAGTACACGTTTGGTTGACCATGGGTAGTACATGAAAGGTGGCACATTATAATCATTCTCTAGATTTCCCCGGCAATCTTAATACAGTAAATTTTAAGCCTTGTCTATACAAAGCTACCAGGGTATTACCCTGTCTGGTGAAGGGTCAGGAAGCAATAACTTCTTCATGACCTCTCCCAGTCTTTTCTGTCTTTCTGTAAAAACATGAACTTTTAGTTCTGTGCCAGCTGAGTCATTTCAGTCTGCATGCTTTGGTTCCAAGAAACAGAAAAACCAATTTAAGCAGAAAACAAACAACAAAGATGTGTTTGAGGAAGGGATTCACTGAGTTCTGAATGACAGATAACTGACTCTCAGTGTTGGATTCAGGGCTAAAATGCTGTCACCAGACCTCAGTCTCTTTTCAGCCTCACTTTCCTATAGCAGTTGCAGCCCACAGTCTCCCAGCAAGGGCCTCCAGTAGAGCAGGAGGGTGTCGTAGCAGGTCAGTCCAAGTGCAAAGATGGCATCTCCTGGCCTGGCCTGGGTTGTGTTCTGTCCCTGCACCAATCACTGTGGCAGATGGTGTGGACTAGGCCAAGCCTGGGCTGTGTGTCCATCCTCTCAGGGCTTGGGGCTGCCAGGTGCTGCACAGGCCATGCTGGAGAGGCAGTAACCCCCAGCCCAATAGCCCCTGGCCCCTAGTTCTCTTTCTCTGTGGCTTGCATCGGCCGTGGCTGGGTCCAGCAGGACACAGAAAACGCATGGTAGGGGATTCTTCTTCAGACGTGCAAGGTTCTCCTCCTTGCATTGTTCCTTCAACCACAGAGGTTGGGGAAGTCTGCACATACCTTCTTGGTTGGTGCAACTTCTAAGGAAGTAGGAGGTTGGCTGTCCCAGGTTAACATGGCCTCCCCAGCGCAGACACAGGGCCCTCCCCTCCATGGTGGGAAGCCAGCTCAGCTGCTCTCAGGCTCTGGTGATGGACTTAGTTCAGCCTATTCTCCCAGACTATTCACAAGAGCTCCTGTCAAAACAGATGTCTGCAGCTGCTGATGGCCCAGGGGAGTTTTCCTTTTCATTTGTTTCTACCCCAGCTCTCCTAAGGAATGTGCTCTGTTCATTCAGCAGTTTATTGTACATATCTTTCTTGTTCGGCAGTCTGATCAGATCAGAGCAGGAGAAGGGGTAGAGTCTGTGCAGCCTGTTTGGGTCCTGCGGAAGCTCACCCACTCTGCAGGTCCTTCTCCTCAGCGCCAGGCCTCCCACTCACATGATTTTGCAGGGTTGACCATAACAAAATAGTGATCTTCCATGATTCCCATCTCCCTTCTCCTTTCTACTTGTTTCTGTCCACTGAGGGTCCCTTCTCATGTTGAGAATTAACTCTTAGCCTTTGACTCCAGACCAGTCGTGTTCTTGACTTACGTGAATCTCCCAGAATTAAATAAGTGGCTCTCAACCTCACAGTCCATGTGTGAAAGAGCAAGCCCTCACTGCCTGAAATAAGAAACAAGTACGAACTGATGTAAATCGTACTGTACAGTTAATTTTGAAATATTTTGAGCTATTTGAAGCAAATAGGGAGTAAGGTCTCAGGGTTCAGATAGTGGGACTTTTTTTTAATACAGTGGTTTGTAAATCAGTGCATGTGAAAAAGCAAGGAAACAAGATGGCTATAGCACAGCCCTGAACAGTGATCTGTGCTACTAGTAAGTGACAGTGTGAGTGTCCCAAGAGGAAGTAAAGTGGCATCTCACCTTGGCTACCATGTTTGGGTTGACAGTGTAGAAGGCTGCTTCAGAAACGTACTCTGGTCTGCTTCAGCAGAACCTGAAAACCAAGAATGTCACCAAGGACCAGTGCTTTGCATTGCGCTTCTTCTTTGGCTTTTTGTAACTGCCCTGTTTCATTTTTAACCCCATGACTTACAATGACTTTTCCTTTCAGTCACCTCCAGGCCAAGTGACTGATGCTGTGAAGGTAGCGATTGACCTGGGGTACCGCCACATCGACTGTGCCCAGGTGTACCGGAATGAGAAGGAGGTGGGGGTGGCCCTGCAGGAGAAGCTCAAGGAGGGGGTGGTGAAGCGCCAGGAGCTCTTCATCGTCAGCAAGGTACCACTCTGCGGGAGCCTGAGGGGTCCCATTCACTCACCCCGGGGGAGCTCAACTGAGGAGCCAGGACTGTACTCTTCAGCATGGAAACAGTTATCACTGGCAGACAATTCTTCCCGATCCTGTTACTCAAGCCCCCAGAGCGCCCCACAGTGTATCTCCCTGTATCTGTCTGTTAGAAGGTCACAGTCTCTGGAATGAGGTTGGAGCCTGTGAGGTAAAGGCCCATGTTCCTGAGACTGAGGTTGTGGGTTGGCTCTTCCTCTCCTGGGAGTTTCCTTCCAAGATAGGACTTAGCTCCCTTCTGCAGACTGAGTCTCCACTGCTGGCTGCCATTTCTGACCTGAAAGTTCTTGGGAAACAAAGAACCCAGGGTGGGAGGGTGAGGCTGGCTCCCCATAGACCAGCCTGGTAGGAAAATTACCCTGAGAAGTCGTGTCAGGCTTCTAGAGTTACCTTGCTGAACTGCCCATTCTTATGTCTTCTATTTGGTCCTGGGGAAATTTCCTTGACCTGATCATCCTCCTTCCCTTGCGTAAGGTGGGATCCACAGTGTGCACTGAAAACTCCTTCAAATTACTGACTTCATTATAGCAAGATGGCTGGGTTGTGGGGAAAGGGACAGTTCTTGCTGTCTGATTCCCAGCCAGGATGCAGCCTTTGCATGGAAGCGATAAGATGTGATCTCATTGGTTTCAGCTGTGGTGCACGTTCCATGACAAAAGCCTGGTGAAAGGAGCCTTCCAGAAGACTCTCACTGACTTGCAGCTGGACTACCTGGATCTCTACCTTATCCATTGGCCGACAGGCTTCAAGGTAGGGGCCTGAGGCTCAGGCCGCGTCCTGGTGACTCAGGTGCAGCCTGTGGCCTATTTTGGGCTCCCTTCTTAGCACCCCCTATGTGTGGTAGACTGTCCCTGCTGTTCATGGTGTCATCATAGAGCAGCAGCAGTGGCATTCTGGACAATGTGTTGGAAATCATAGTCTCAGGCCCCAGCTTGTCCCAGTCTGAATGCAGGTGTCCTGGATGCACATTTCAGAGTGTGGGAAGCACTGCTCTTTTTACTGGGTGGTGCATAATTTAAATCTGTGACAACAAACATGACTGCTATTGTCTCTGCTACACACAGCCTTAAGGTGCAATCAGGCCTCATCCTCGTCACCTCAGGCACATGCACATACGTGTTCATACCTACCTTACACGTATATTTATACCTACATTCCATGTGTATACCCCATCTTGTATAAACATATTCACAGCCTGGAGTTTTGTACATCCTGAACTCTTAAGATCATTAAATCTTTTGTCTTCTTTCTCACCCCTGACTTGGTTTTCTGCTTAGTTGCCCAAGTTGAAAGAATGTGAGTTTATCCTATAGCTATTTTATTACACTGTGTAGGCATATTGGTCCCTGAAGGGACATGACTTCCATTCATCATTTTTCATGCTGAATCCATAAGAGTTGACATGGTGATAGCTTTATAGGCCAGTAGCCAGTTGGGACTTGGGCCCCTGAAGTCTTGGCCTTGAGTCCTTCCCCTGTCCACACATTTCAATGCATGGTGGGGTTAGTCTCAGTGACAAAGGTTGCCCAGGTCTCTGAGAGTCTGTCAGCTCCAACCTGCTTGAGTGAAGCAGGAGCAGGGGCCATCAGGGCTTATCTACCCCTTTCCTTTTCATATTGGCTGCCATGTGTATCTCTTAGCATCTTCCACAATCTTAGCCAACAGTGAAAGATGAATTTTCCTAAACAGAGCTCCCTGGCAAATCTGTGAAAGGCTCTTACTGACTGTTTTTGTGTCTGTTTTCTGTTGTAATAACAGCATGGAGCTGACTATTTCCCATTGGATGCGACAGGCAATGTGATTCCCAGTGACACTGATTTTGTGGACACCTGGACGGTAAGCTGATCTCCTCATAACAATATCCTTTATTGCTGGTTTCCTGTCCTTGGAAGTATGTGAGGTGTGAGTGCTCGGTGCTGCCACTTCTTACATTGGTGTGTTCTTAGTCTGTCACTGGATTTGCTCTGCTTGTCTTTGGAAAGCCAACGTGGCTTTCTCCGTGCATTTCTTAGCTTCTAAAAAGTCCAGTTAGCTGGCCCTGAATAGCATTAAACTGTTTGGGACAAAGGATGCCTCTAGTCCTTGTCCATTTGGGGTTCATGTCAGCATGAAACACATTCTCTTCTCTTTAGGCCATGGAAGAGCTGGTGGATCAAGGGCTGGTAAAAGCAATTGGCATCTCCAACTTCAACCATCTTCAGGTCGAGAGAATTTTAAACAAACCTGGCTTAAAATATAAGCCAGCAGTTAACCAGGTAAACCTCCTGCTGGGGAAGCTGGTGTTGATGCATCCAATTTGATTATCTGATCCTGGAAGTTATTTCTGGTCTGTATCACTCAGGGAGTGGCCAGTTGGCAGCTCATGGGTACTGGCAGAATCCTGGGTTCTGATTTATCCAGATGGGCACATTTGGGAGTTGTAGCTTGCCAGGGACAGCAAAGATTTGTGCCTGGCCTTTGATGACATAGGCTTTGACAGATGAGCAGGACACAGCCCACAAGATCCTCTTCTGATAGCTGATAAATGGTGAGGGCCAGAGAAAGCCTTTAGGGCAACGGCCATGGAACATTAGTAACAAGATTATTGCTCTTAATGTTGAGGACACTAGCTAGGAGACATGGAAACGTCTATGGCTTATCTGAGAAGTAGGACATCTTCTGTGTGGAGTGGCAAGGGATTTAGTGTGAAGCAGCTTTGCCTGTGTCACATCGCACTGTGCCACCACCAGCCCTTCTGTTTGCATTTGCAGATCGAATGCCACCCGTACCTAACTCAGGAGAAGCTGATCCAGTACTGCCACTCCAAAGGCATTGTGGTGACTGCTTACAGCCCCCTTGGGTCTCCTGACAGGCCCTGGTGAGCTTTCTGTGGGGTTGTGTTCTCTAAAGAGAAAGCTTCTGGCCTGGTCCGCACACCTTCCCCTGGGGTCTTATGGGTTTCCTGGGAGATTGGAGTTTTCAGCAGCACACACCTCCTTTTTCCCAAGGAGTAGATCAGCAGGTCATGACCCGTTTTCAAACCAGGAGACTGGCCAGCCTCCTTGAGTGTGATGAAGGGTTGGGGCTTGGGTCACTGGCTCCACTGGCCTTGCATGGAATGACGATGGTTCTTGAACTGAACCATCTTTCTGCTTCAGGGCCAAGCCAGAAGACCCTTCCATCCTAGAAGATCCCAGGATTAAGGCAATTGCAGACAAGTACAATAAAACTACTGCCCAGGTATGGCCATTTCCAGGCACTTCGACTGTTCCCAGAATTCCTTGCACTCTTTGTGGTCCTCATTAACAAGGAGGAAGAGAGGACTGGGCCCAACGAGCCCTTTAGGTGTGGTTTGGTGTCCTGGAGTATGTAGTAGAAAAGGGCCTGGCCTGGGACTTTAGAAGACTCTGCCATGTAGTCTTGGACTACTAGCACCAGTTCCCACTGCCTTATGGACTGCCCAGGGCTCGGCATGTATTTATCAGTTTTTATGGAAGCTTATCTCTGTACAAACAGAAGAATTTTTATTACCAAATATGGAGGGAATGTTCCCTTTCTCCCAAAGGGTAGTGTGCATCCCTAGGCAGTGAGTGAACTTGTACATGGAGACGGTGACTAATCGCAGGACTCTGGTTGGATCTGGTTGACAGTCTCAGTGGGTGTGATGTGGACATCTCTAAGCCTCTCCTTTTTCACCCATGCAGTTCTGGCATGCCTCTCTTTCTTGGGTAATAAGTGCATGATGAAGTGAGATAGTCATGCCAGGTGCCTGGCACATACACACACTCGATGCCTCTCTGGCTCCACAGGTGCTGATCCGTTTCCCCATACAGAGGAATTTGGTAGTGATCCCCAAATCTGTGACACCGTCACGTATTGCTGAGAACTTCCAGGTAAGACCCGCACTGGTAGCCTGGCTTTCTGCGGGGGAGTAATAGTGAGACTTGATGGAGTTCCTCGTCCTGTCCTGGATAGTCGCATCTGTGGGACGTCCTACCATCATCCTGTCCTGTCTCAGACCAGTGAGCCGGTCTCAGTAAACTGTGGTGAGCAAGCCATGGACTTGAGACAGTGACTTCCTGTTGGTGGAGTCCGTGTGCTGGAGATAGGCCTCGTGACTCAGTTGCCCCATGCTGAACACCCCCACATACACTCGCAGAGGTTTCTCAAGGACACCAAGTGTTTGCCCTGAGAACATATCATTCTTGGACAACACTGTGTGGCGCTCCATTTGTTACTGGCTCTATGACCTTGGGCAAGTTACTTAAATGTCTATTTAAAGGGTTGTTGTGAAGATAAAATTGATACATGGAGCAGTTTGCACAGCGCTTGGCACCATAGTCAGTGCTCAGGAAACATCACTGTGCTGATGACAAGTCCAGGGGCTGCAAAGGCCCTTCCAGGGCACATGGCTGACCCTCCCCATCTGCAAAGAGGCAGAGCCTGGGCTTATATCAGGACGTCAGGAGTGGGATTCAGAGTGGACTTAGGTTGCCTCCCTTCTGCTGGCGTCAGTGAGAAGGCCAACTGGGAGAGAGCTGCTCCCCAGTGATCCTGATGGCCTGTGAACCTCTGTCCTCTCTGAGCAGAGCAGCTCTGCCTGGTGACTGTCCTTACCTGAGCATGGCACAACCCTGGCCACAGGCTCTTCGGCCCCAGCTCTACTCAGTCCCCAGCACAGGTTCCAGATGACCCCAGGCCCATAGCAAGCAACTGATTTTGCCTTCTGGGACTGGCCAGATCCTGTGGCCAAAACTGTGCCACTTGTCACATTAGAGCATGAGTAGAGGAGAGGCTAGGAGGTGGGGAGCTTATTGTTTCATAGAGGAGACAGTTTTCTTCCTGTGTCTAAGTGTTTTAACTATTCAAGAGAGAGCATCAAAACAATGGGAAAAGTATGCTCTCCTAGAGATAAAGCCTTACTTTCATTTTTTAAGGCATTAGAAAAGAAAAATGTAAGTGATTAATCTCAAAAGTGATAACCCAATCACTTTATTTTCATATCTCACTTAGTATTCCTTGTACATTTTCCCACGGTTGTATTCACAGAGCTCATAGCCAACTCCCATTCTGTACATTCTGTGATCACCTGAAGCTAAGGCTCCCCTCGGCACTGAGTCTGTGTCCCGTCATTGCTGCGGGCCCACAACCCTGTCCACCTACCACAGCCTGCCGCCCCCATGCAGTCTGAGTTCTTCCGTGCAGTCTGTTGCCTTCATGCGAGTGACTCTGCCTTCCCAGTCTACCTTTCTTGTTCTCTCTGCCAAAGCCATGTGTATCTTCTCAGGCTGTCTCAGATACCAGTTCCTCTCTGGCCCTGTCCTTGATGCCCAGGTGGAATCCATTTCTCAGACCTACGGATGCCCAAAGGCTTTGTTTCATGTTTTATGCACTACCTGATTAATGAATTATTCCTTGTATTACAGCTGGCAAAATACCTCTGTCCTCTGCTTCACGGTGAATGGAGGCAAAGACACATTTTGCCCATTATGTTGTTTTCTGGTGCTTACCACAGTAGCTGTGGTCAGTAGTGGGTAAAGAAATGAAGTAAAATGCGCAACGTCATTCTGCTTGGAAGTTCAGGAAGGGACAAACTCTCTTAGATCTGGCCAAAATATCTGCTTTCTCTGGAGAGTAATATAATAACCTTTCTCTTAAGTCCATTTCACTTTACTGTCCTCCTCCCTCAAGGCAACAGAAGCCATCTTATCTGGTTCATGTACAACATCCTGTCCTAGATTTTTATTGCAGAGTTTACGGTATTTTTTTGTTTGTTCATTTAAGGTCTTTGACTTTGAGCTGAGCAGTGAGGACGTGGCAACCTTACTCAGCTACAACAGGAACTGGAGGGTCTGTGCCTTGGTGAGGTGAGTGAGCCCTGGTGTAGTGAGTGACCAGTTCCCAGATGACCAGATGCAGTCTCTGCAGGCCCTGGTGACTAGTTTTCTCTTCATAGCAGCCCTAACTTTTGCACATTACCTTCCCTTCTGACCCGCACAGAGCAGGAAACTGTAGACCTGGATCACTGAACTGTACAGAGCCTGGGGGAAACGCCAAGAGCGATGCTTTCGGTATCTCCTCCTTCCCAGGGCTTTGTGGGCCTGTCTAAGTTACCTTTCTCTTGTTGCTGAGATAAAATAGCCAACACCCAAAGTTAAAAGAGGAAAGGCTTATTTAGCTCAACAGTTTATAGAGGTTCTAGTTCATAATTGGCTGGCTCCAAGGCAGGGTGGCATATGGCAGAGGGACAACAGTTCATGGCAGCAGAAGACAGCAGAAACAACAAGAGGGAGATAAGCCTCTTTCTGTCCCTTATATTGTATCCAGTCTACTGGGATTAGGATGGTGCCACTCCAATCAGTGGACTGAGCCAGCAGTCACCCACCCTTAATCCCAGCAGTGCAGCATGAATCAATCACTCCAGATTCAGCCACCTCTGAAAAAGCCGCATTTAAAACTGCATGAGGCTTTGGAGAGGGACACCTAGACACAGACCTTAACAGACCCAACTTGACACATTTTGCTCATTAATTTCCAAATGTTAGTGGCTTTTCTGAATCCAGATGGGCCTGCCTTACATTCGTGGAGGGATTTGCATTTACCTCTTTGTCTGAATGACTCTTTTAAGAGGTATTTATCGGGAAGACTGAGGTGGTGGGCTCAAGAGAGTCCCACACTGCCATTAAGAAGACCTGTGACTGTGAATGCCAGAGTCCCTGAGGCCTCTTCCGCTACACCTGCGTGGTTCCTTATCATCTCCCTGGAGGAGGGTTAGACTGTGCAGGAGATAACAAGTAGGGTGGATTTTTTTTTCTTTTCCTGACAACTCAATAACAAAATAAAGCTTAAAAGTCACTCTTTCCTTTAAAGAAGCAGCTTTTCGTTTAGCAGTGGATGCAGGCTTCTACCCTCTTACTGCCCTCCTCGTGTCTGAACTGCTTCTCCTCTGCCTCATTTAGTTCTTCTCGTAGGTCTGATCTGGAAGGTAGGAGCCGGGGTGGAGTCTGCCATGTGCTTTCTCCAGTCCGGAGTTCCCACGGTGGTGGTGTCCAGCCTGTTGCAGTCTGCATCTTAGATACTAATGTTTGTGAACGAAGCGAGTGCTGTGAGTCTCATACAGGCCAAAGACCCTAAACCAACCGCACACAGTCATCCTGGGGAACCCCCAGCCAGAGCCCTCTTTGATGTCCCTGTGTGTTTCCTGCCCTTTCAACGTGAAAGTCGTGTGCAGACCTAGTGGCCGGGAGAGTGCGCGACTTCAGTCAGTGGTCGGCTTAGCTCTGAGCTCCTTTTGGAGCCTGCCTCATGCATTTTCACCTGCCCTCCCACTGCTGGTGTGGGTCATTGAAGTCCTCAGCGCTGACCGACCGTAGTGCTGTTCTAATAGGTCCTTCATATCCTGGTACTTCTTCCCAGCCTCCAGGGTGTTGTAGGAACGGCCAAGAAGTTACCTTGCATGCTGGATTTGTAGAGTAGGTGTGGGTCGGGGTTGGTGCTGGGGAAGAGGCTGGTCCTGATGCTCACAAGTTTCCCAGGAAGTGTTTTCAAACTGTCCAGCCCTGCGATTGTCAGTATTGCTACCCTGAGCCTAATTGCCGGTGACTGTGTTATATTCCTTAGATAGGTTAAAAAGAAGAGTAAGGCCTGGGGAGCTTCGGAGTGATTTCAGATGTTTGAGTGAGTTATGTACACCATGGTCACCCTGGGCCCTTCACACTCTGCTTGGCCAGTCTTCCCAGTGTTCGTCATTTTGGTTCCAGCACCAGCCACTGGCCCACCAGAGCTGAACTTCTATCTTCCGTGTTGCCTTAGTAGACCTCAGCCACTGCGTCAGGCTCACCGTACCACCACACTCCCACTGCCTGCCCCCTCTCCTCCCTTCCCGGGCAGTAGGTGCTGTTTCACATACTCTGTGCTTCTGTCTCACATGGCCTTTTAATGCTTCCCTTGTATTATCTCTTTATTCTTTTCACATTCTTACTATTTCAGACGGTAAGTTGCTATGTCGTCCTCCCAGGTAGACTTTAGCTCCTACCAGGAAGCAGGAATTGAGTCCTGCCGTGGGGCCTGCCCCAGGCCCAGTGCTGAGCACACTGGGAGGGCTGTGTCCCTGACATGTGCTGCCTGACCACAGCTGCTGCTGCCCATAACTGCAGACTGTGATGTGAAGGCTCAAAACTGGCTTGA
Source organism: Dinomys branickii (assembly GCA_004027595.1). NCBI lineage: Eukaryota > Metazoa > Chordata > Mammalia > Rodentia > Dinomyidae > Dinomys > Dinomys branickii. Next base: position 27,197 of record PVLD010012949.1, on the reverse strand, counting down.
GATTTTCTCTCCAAGCTATCTTTGCCTGTAGTTTACCCAGTTCTGTGTGCTCTGTAAGAGTCAAGACCTCTTTCGTGAAAAGCAAATATGTTCTCTTCTCTCCTGACAGCTGTGCCACCCACAAGGATTACCCCTTCCATGTCGAGTTTTGAAGCTGTGGAAGCTTGCTGTTCCTCAAGTTACCTGCACCTGTTTTTCCTGCCTCCTTTGTCCTTGCAAGTGTAGTGTGGCCCGTGGCCCTTGGCGATGGGCAGCAACCTAGAGACAAAGCGCCAAAGGCCTGCTAACCTGACACCGGTGTGAAAAGCAGTATCAGTAGATGAGGTCTTGTCTTTGCCTTTATCTTGCCCGGCTGGGGGAGATATAACCTGAGCACCCTTTTCTGACCAAAGAGAAGCAACTTCTACAAAGTCAAAATATTGTTACTAACAGCTAAGTTTTGACTCCTTACAACTGCAATCCTACTAGCCAAACTTCTCTTTGCCTCAAATAAAAAGTGTTTTTGTGAACTTGGTGTCATTCCATTTTGTTGTTCTTTGAAGGAGTAAACCACCTTCTGTCTCACTCCCTGCCTTCCTTCCCTGGATGCCCCAGAGCAGGCTGCAACAAGAATGAGGACTGAGCCCCTTTTCCCTGCACTGGGGACCCTTCATCCGCTTCTTACTATTTAGCTTCAGGGCAGGGAGTCTCATTCTGGTAGCGCACTGTGACCTGGGGGACCTTTGGATGCTAGTGTTGGCTGCACCTTGCCCCTGGAGAGAACGAATCTTGCTGGGTTATGGACAGGGCATCCAAGTTTACAAGTTCTCCTGGTGATCCTCCCATGCAGCCAGGGCTGAGAACCATAGCTTTTGGACTGAGCCAGGGTATAAATCGTTTTTTTTATTCAACAGGTTTTACTGGTTTGGTCTTCCTCCTATGAAAGCCAGAGTCAGATGTTTAGTAAATAGCTGTACCCAAGAGAAACTGCGTTCATGAAGCACATTGTCTGGACAAGAGGGAAGAAAAGCCTAAATAAATGGCATCTGGTTAGATAAGGATGGATGCTCTGCATAAGGTTTCGAGAGTAAAATCTTCAAAGGCCCAAATGCTGCTTATTTCTATTGTGTTTCCTCATTGAGGATTAATTTGTCAAAGGCCAAGAAACAGGTAGAATATATAGATACAGTATTGACATTTCACAAAGTCAGGTTGCTTTAGCTATTGGATGATTGCCTGGCCTCATGGCAGGGAAAAAGGGCCAAGCTAAGGAATGGGGTTAAGCGAGGCGGAGGACTCAGCCCCACCTGGCAGCCTTTTGCTTGACCCCTCTCCCAGCATCTGTCCATCACAGTGCGTGAGTGGGCAGGTGCCACCTTACTCCAAGTTAAACTAACTGCAAGCCTTAAGGCGCTAAGAGCAGACTGACAGCTGCGTCAAATCAGCTAACTACACCCAGGCTCTGCTCCTCCAAGTAGTTAACAGTTGGCTTTAAAACGCTTTGGAAAAACTTGGAAGCAATCACCAGTACCTTTTAAGTTTTTTTTTTTTTAATGGGGTTTGAGCTTCTTCCCAACTAAGCAGGTGCTCTACTGTTGAGCTATATGCCCAGCCCTAGAAAGAGTTAAAATCCGTGACCTGCTTCCTAGATCCCTGCTTAAAATACATTACTGTAGCAAGACAAATTTAGAAATAAATGCAGGAGCATGAACAAGATAAAAGGCAATTTTGTGCAAAGTTCCCTCCTTGTCTTCTAGCAGATTCCTCCAGGGTCTAAGACTGTCCCTTGGAAGGAGCCTTGGCCTGCAGTGGGGAGGAGGCCAGTCACAAAGGACCAAGAATAGCTCGTTCTGTTTTGAAGCCCAAAGCAGTATGTTGGTGATCAGTAACTTGGGCTTAGGGGCCCATTCTTATTGGAAAGTGGGGCGTGGGGAGTGGCAGATTGACCCTTGGGGCTCAGTGGGACTAGCTCCTTTCCACTAACAATTCATCAAAGAATCAGATGGATAAATCAAAATGGCCCCATTTTACTCTGGAGATCCCCTTGCCTTTGTGTAACTAAAACCCCCCCACCTTCCCGGGTAGGTTCCAGTCCAGCCTCAGGACTTTGGTGGATTTGCCATAAAGAACCAAATGACCATCCAGGGGCTAAGTCAATGAGAGATGTGGAGTAAGAGCGCTACCCCCATCTTTGAGGAGCTTTGCCTTCATACAGTTGGGGGCACAACATATATTGGTGAAACAGGGTTTTACCTAGTGTCTAAGCCAATAGAGTAGACTTGTTAACTAAGGTAATGAGACCAACTGGAAAAAATGCAACTAAATTTTATTAAATTACATGGATAAATAAGAGGTGCATTGGAAAACCTCATGAACGATGCTTGAATGGACTTGATTTCAAGCAGCATGTTTTCTCAACACAAGATCCTTCATGTTGATACAATTCCATAAACTTACTTCCATGTCTTTGCCATGTTCTATGAGAACAGCACATATGAGCCTGTTATGGTGTTCATGATGGGCTCCTGGGATGGTGCCCAGCCAGGAGATGCATAATCAGTGTTGGGTCCAACCCAAGAAGGTTTTTGTACACTTTTTGGAGATCCATGGTGTTCTAGGATCCAGTCGCCTAGTTCACACTTTCTAGTTGTGCTCCAAGGAAAGGCCTTGCTATTTGGGGCTCTAGAAGGAACTTGCCTTTTCTTCCCATCCTGGGGGCTACAGAAAAATAGAAGTAGTTGATGACCTTTTCAGGTCTTCTTCCAGCCCAACCTCCCAGCATAGCCTTAGTCTCCTGTACCATTTCAAGAACAGTACCTGAGAACAGAGTAAATTCACAATAATGTCATATGAATAAAGAGCTTTTCCATAGCAACTGTAAAACCCCTTGTGATGGATTGACAAGTGATGGTAAACTTGTAACACCCAGCTGAACTGAACCAGTGTGATGCTGGGTGTGGAAGGCCCACCTGAGGATTGTTGCCAACAGCATAAAAAGAGAACTGGAGAAGAGGAGAAGCTGTAAAGAGCTGTTGGTTTTCCTGGAGGAGCTTGTCATGCTGGCTTTCCTGATATGAACTCTGCTTTTCTTATCATCTGAGGAGTGTGGGACCTTACTGTCACTGAGAATGGCTATGGTTCACTTTGGGGAGCTCTAGTCCTCACTTTGAGCATTGCTTCCTGGCTGCAGAGGGGAAGATGGTGCACTGCTCAGTCTCCGAGAGAAGCTTATCATGTTGGCTTTCCTGATGGGAATTTGGCTGTTATCATCAGAGGAGCTCGGGACCTCACTGTTGCTGAGGGTAGTACTTTTCAGGGCAGCTTTGGTTCTTACATTGAGTGTTGCCTCCTGGCTTGAGTGCAGATCCCTCAACCTGCTAGCATAGATCCTTCATCCCATGGGCACACTTTCTAGATTTCTCCATTGACCTTTGCGCCTTCCCAGTGCATATCCATGAAACGGGCCTGCATGAGGCATTGTTGTAGGCTCTTGGCCTTCAGTTGGACTCATGGGGCCCCTTGTTATAGGCTCTAGGTCTTCAGCTGGACTCATGCAGGACACTACCATGGGATCCAGGCCCTCAGCTGGAGTTTTGGTCTTTAGTATGTGGACAGATTTGTACTCTCTTTGTATATGACTGTTTGGGTGACTTTTATAAAATAATCTTAAAAACTATGTGTCCTGTGTTGTTTCCCCCTTGTAAACCTCAAATTACACCTTCCTATTATAAAATCAGTGCATTTCAGACCTAGAGAGCAGCTAATTAGTTCTGCCACTGGCACATATACAGTAATTCCCAAGTGGTGGCCGATGGTCCTGCTACTACAGACTTCAAACTGCAGTTCTGTATTTTTCAAATCATAGCTCTGGCTATGACAGTTAAACTGAGTTGTGAGCTTGATTGACTTGGAAACTGCCTACAAGATTAGTAAAGCATACTTCTCTGTGTCTGGGTAGGTCATGAAGGCATGGCCTTTAGCAGTACATGTAGACCCTTAGTCCTTCCTCTCTGACTCTCTTCCCTTTCTCTGCTTCCCAGCCACCTTATGCTAAGCAGCTTTGTTACACCATACTCTTACACTGTGATGTTTCTGCCTTGGAGGCAGCTTACCATGGACTGAATTCTCTGAAACTATGAGCAAATAAATCATTTCCGCTTTTAAATCGTAGGTGTTGGGTATTTGGTCCCATCAATGAGAAATCTGACTAATCAAATCATTTTAACCGATTCACCTTCTCAATCTATAAAGTGCCCACTTCACAGTGATCATGAGGCTTAAATGTGGTTATGAATATAACACCCTTATCCTAAGGCCTTATACACAGCATTCAAAACATCTTAGTCATTATTGTTGATATTCTTAATGTTATCATTGTGATTATAATCAAATGCTGACAACAGAAGCAAACCCGTTCATTCCCTCACAGTTTGCAGGTGGTATCCATGGTGTGTAGCTATGTTCAGAGTGCTTTCCTCCACAGAAATAGCATTTTGTGCATGGTCTGAGCTCTGCCTGATGCCACAACAGGAAGGGCAGCTTCTGATAAACTTAGCAGGAACAGTACACTGGAAGCTTTTGTTCTCCAACTCCACAATGGCGTTTCATGCCATGGGGAGTGAGAAAATGCTCTGAAGAAAATGCTGCCCATGCTTTTATAAGAATTCATTTTTTCATACAAATAATAGGCAATATATGAGACAGAAATGACTACAGTGACCATCAAATATAGTTTCCCAAAGCCGGTGTTTTTTGTTTTTTTGTTTTTTTTTTTTTGCGGTACTGGGGATCAAACTCAGGACCCTGCGCTTGCTAGGCAAGTGCTTATTCCACTGAGCTATATCCCCAGCCCAAAGCCGGTGTTTTTAAACTTGTTTTTGGCAGCGGACACCATTCTTCAGAAGAAATTCTGTACCAGTGGTGGTGAGCCTACAGCATGCGTGCTAAAGCAAGCTGTTTATATCATTGAAAGTTCTAAACGGTTCACCATCACTATCCTATATGGAGCCTCAATATATAAACTCAGATAAAAGCAGGGCTGCTTTGGTTAAATGGGAGAGAAATCTGAAAAACAATTCATTCAACATCCCTTCCCACATTCCCCTGCTCATAAGGGCCCTGGAATAGTTTCCAGCCTTAGAAACAACCCTTAATTTCTAAGGAACACCATTTCATACAGTTGTTGGTATTTGGGAATTCTGGATGGCTTAGCAGGGCAGATCCAGACCCGGGTCATGAAGCTATAGTCCACCTGGTGTGGGACTGCAGCTGCCTGAATGCTTGAGAGGGGCAGAGGCTCTCCGACTCCAAGGCGGTGCGCTCAATCACAGGCAGGTCAGTGCTGGGTACTGGTGGGAGGCCTCAGTTCCTCACTACATCTACCGTTGCCTAAAGCTACTTGAATGCTCACAACATGATAGCTGACTCTCCCTGAGTGAGTAACCCAACCCAGCACAGTGGAAGCCATGATGTCTTCCATTATCTAGCTACACAGCATCATTTCCACAATATCTTAAGACATTCAACCCTGTTCACTGGGGTATCCTGGCAGGCTGGCTACCACAATTTGCAACGTGAGAGCTACATATTGCTTAGAAGGCATTTCAGAAGTAATCATACACAAGAACATGATGTTTCAAAAGAATATATGCTCAGGTTAGGACAACCAAAAACTCTGAAGATCAGAGAGGGAACATGACCAACCAAAGCCTACACAATTCAATGGTAAAAATAAGCCCAGAACCCAGGCCTCTGGACTCTTCTAGTACATCACATCATAATTTGCTATAATGGCATTCTATTAGAATAAAATTTTAAATTCTATTAAAATAAAAATTACTCTATTAAAATAAAAATTATACCAACGTACACATATATAAAACTTTATTGCCAGCTAATCAAGGTTAACATTGCCCATGACAAGTCATGTTAATAATATGAACTCCTGGTCTGATGTGATGAGAATGGCGCTCAGTCTCTATGATCCTCCTTCTTGAGAAAAAACCCTGGTCTAATCATGGAAAAAACGTCAAACAAATAGCAACAGAGGCATATTCTACAAAATGCATGATGGTTCTTCTCAAAACTTTCAAGGTCATCCGAAACAAGGAAAGCCCAAGAACTGTCACAATCAAGAAGAGCCTAAGGAGATATGATTAGTAAATGTAACATGGATGGCATGCTGGGACAGCGTGTTAGCCGTCTTTCTATCACTGTGGCAAAATACCTGAGAAAGTCAACTTAAAGGGGAAAAGGTTTGGGCTCATGGTTTCCGAGGCTGCAATTGAAGGTTGGCTGGTTCCATTGCTGTGGGCCTGTGGCGAGGTGGAATATCATGGTGGAAGGGTTAAACCAAAACAAAATTGCTCACTTTATGGTGGCCAGTAGAGGACAGAGATAGAAAACAGAGAGGAAGGGGCCCGGGATAAGATACAGTCCCCAAAGGCGTGCTCCAATACCCATTCCCTTCCATTAGGCTCTACCTCCTAAATTTCCATAGCCTCCAAACAATGCCATCAAGTCAACTCTAGCAATGAGTCAATCCACTGATGGAGTCAGAGCCTGCATGTTCCAATCACCTTCCAAAAGCCCTTACCCCTGGGCGTTGCTGTGCTGGAGACCAAGCTTCCAACACACACACTTCTTGTGCACATTTCCAATCCAAACCATAACAGACAAGAAAGAGCAGGGCTGGCTCAAGCACTTACGTGGCAAACACAAGGTCATAAGTTCAATTCCCAGTACCAAAAAAAAAAAAAGAGAGAGAGAGAGAGAGAGCATCAGGTAAAAAAAAGGAAATCTGGGTAAAGCATGAACTTGAGTTAATAAAAGCTTATCAGTACTGGTTCACTATGCCAAATATAGCATAGAAATGTTAGATGTTAATAACAGGAAAGTAGGTGTGGGGTATATGGAACTCTTTATAGGGCCTTCACAAGTCTTCTATAAATTCTAAAATAAAATGTCTATTAAGTAAACATTTTGTAAAACACTCAAAAAGAGTGGTCATTCTAATCAAAAGATAGAGAGCCTAACTAGATTACTCTTCTGCTTTGAGGAGGTCCATATGTTTTTAGGTTATGTAGACAAAATTGTTAGCAAGGGTACAGAATTAAAAGAGATTATTACTATGAACATAATCACTTATGCTTGGAGACCACCTACTTCTAAGCATGTACAGGATACTTATGAAAATCAATGATAGCTAGACCAAATGGTTGACCTCAATAACCGTCACCAAACTGATGTATTTTTCTGCCCATGATTACACAAAATTATACAACAATAACAGAAAAATTAACTTCAAACTGTCCACATTCCCTCCACATTTGGAAATTCTGAAACAGTTATTAAATTAAGGTTAAAGAAGAAAAATAATAGCAAACATGGTAGATGGCACTTATTAATTACCTAATGTTCCCAACTGTATTTTGAGTGTTCTATATATTTTTAATCCCCTCAAGGCTGGTAAGATTGGTACTATTATTACCCCATTTGCAGATAAAGTAACTAGGACTACACAGTATAAACCACCTGGCTAAGGTCACACAACTGAAAAATGGTGGCAGTGGGATTTCCACAAAGCCATCTGGCGCTGGAGCTCATAATCTAATTCTAGTAGCCTGCCTCTTACAATGCAGCAGAAAACACACTCTGGATGATAAAGATATGACTTATAAAAACTTTTGGAATATAGCCAGAGCAGTAGTTAGAGGGAAGCTTATAAAGTCTTATAACCATTAAATAAGCTGAATAACTACTTAAAAATCTTTCTACAAAAAAAATATCAGACTAAGATGGTTTTATAGGAGGATTGTACATAACATTCCAGGTACAGATTGTGCCAACTCTGTGCAAATTTCTAGAAAACAAGATAAGAGGGAATATTTTTAAAATCTCATTTTAGCACAACTGTGATACTAAAGTCAGACTAAGGTGGTTCAAGGAAGGAAAATTACAACCCAGTCTCACCAAACAACTTGGATGCAAACATCTTAAAATATAACTGACATTCAATAATGTATTTACTAAATATGACTTTTATTTCAGGAATGTATTATTGATTTATTATTAGAAAATAATTCAACTTACTAGTTGTTATTTTTATATATGTAAAATATATACTGTATATATTCAAATAGAAAGATATTTGATAAAATTCGGAATCATTTTATTATAAAATGTTTCATTGATATGCCAGATAACTCACAGCTGTTCAGTGGTTCCTCTTTCTGATGCTGTGACCTTTCTACTGAATCACATTAAAGCTATTTGCTATGACTATTTCTGCATTCTTAATTCCTGACAGGAAAATTTGAGTGGGCAATTGCATGTTATTGAATAAAAAGAAAGGAAAAAGGAAGTCTTTTTAACAGAATTATCTTTTAAGATAAATCTTTTCTACTACTATTCTTGGTTTTCTAGATGAGATACCCATTCAGTAATGATAAGCAAGCTCTTCCAGAGTTATAAGATAGAAGTAATTTCAGTGCTATGGGAGAGAGTCGGTTAGAGATGACTCAGCAGATCTTGAATTATCGGTACCTAACCTTGTAGATAGCAGGGACCCAGGGAAACAAGAGCCACCTGTCCAGCCCAGGAGAGAACTCTGATAAGTTCTGACAGAACTAGAGCACAGGCTCTAAAGAGAGCAGAGAGTGGGGCCCAGACCACAGGGACCGGCCTCCATGCACCGCTCAGTGCTGCAGGAAGGGCTGGGTGCCACAGCATAGGACCAGGGCAAGAATGGGTGGTGGACAGAGCGGAGGGTGGCTGTGAACTCAGTCCCACTGCATAGTCCAAGAGGGCCCACAGCAGTGTCTTCAAGACCTGGACCTGAACACAGAGAAGTCAGTGTTCTTTTCTCCTGGTGTCCATGAATCAGCAGATTCGCCCTGGAATATCAGTGCTGTGGGACTCTCAGAAGTCCAGTGTCCCAGCCTTCATGGAACAGGTGGGGTCGAGTGATCCTGTCAAGACCAATCTGCTGGTCTCAGTCTGCAGATATTTACCCAGTGTTCTTTTTCTCTGGGCCACCCATACGAGTGTCCTCTCAGTTGGGACACATCAGTTTAGACACCCGATTTGTAGCTGAGTTTGGACTAAAGATAACACTGGGTTGCCTTTCTACAAGAAGTCTCAAGATTTCTGAGGAAGCCTGAGTCTCCGGGGGTAAAGAGCTTCTGTTGATGCTCTCCTTCCACCCTCAACTAGAAGAAATTCCTTCTGAGCTGCTTTGTTTGTTAGAATTGTGTGCATGATTACATTTGTAAAATGTGCTTTAAGTCTTGAAAGTTTAAGAAAAGTTAAAATCATCCCATGGAGAACAAAGTTGGATGTCTTGGGGCTCTCTCTGTTCAAGTTTTAAATTTTAATATCATTCAATAAGTAGTCTTGGAGACCTTGTGCAGCTTCATGGTGCATGCTAATGGTCATATAAAAAGAGATCACCAAAGCACAGATCTACGAATGATCCCTCCAGAATTCACTTGAAAGCATTTTCAAGTCCAAGAGAAGCATTTTTCCCTTGGAAACAGTTTGATAAATGATCCTTTGTTGTTGATTTCATTAATTTCTTCTCATTTCCTGTATGTCCCCAGGGAAGCACAGAAAAGGGACAGTACAGTTGGTATCTACAGCTTCTTACTTTTCTGCCACGTAGCATAAGATATGTCCTTCTATGTGTGCACACATGGCTATTGTTTACAACTTTTGCAGATTACTCCCTACCAGGGATGTATAAGGCAACAACTGCTTCCTGGTGAAGGAGGGAAGACAGAATAGGATTCTTATATTAGAAGTTACTAAATTAGCTATAGGTTACATAAACCTTGGTAGCTCCTGAGACCACCTGGACGACAGATAGTCTAGAGGCCAGGTGAGAAGTTAGGTCACAGGACTTACTCCAAGAGGAGGCACATGGCCTCCTCTACACGTGGTAGAATTCTTCCTCACAACTAGCCCCTGCTCTCCCCACTTAAACGATTAAAATGTACTTCAGTAGGTTGGTGTATATATCCACAGCTCCCTGGGTGGTCCCGAGCCTATCTCAGCAGAGGATATCTAAGAGTGCTCAATGGTCAGACTTGACCCAGAGGAAAGGGTGGGGGAGCTTGCATCATCTAGCTTAGGGTTTGTAGTCAGATGGTCCCATCCACAAGCCTCATTCTTTCTTCTTCAAATTGTGCTCCTATCCTTATACTACGGTGTGTGCTGTCCCCTGCTGGCCATACGTGGGTCAACACTCATGTTTTTAGCAATCCCACGATGACAGGGAGTCACTGCTTCCTTAGGAAAGACCTTCTGAGCAACAAGGACAAAACTCCTGCCAGAACTATTGATGGAAGGTGTAGATGGCAGCAAGCATGGTATTAAGCCTTTGACATAAACTCTTGTTTTAATCTTTACAGTGAGTTTTGGAGAAAGATATCACTGTTCCCATTAAAGAAAATAAAAACTGTGGAACAGAGCAGATAAATGATTTGTGCAAAATACATGCAGGTCAACAGCAGGAATGAGATTCAAGCCCAGCTCTTTGAGACCTCAGTTTCCATATTCTGAGCTGCTGTGAGATCCCATGTTCCTGACGGGCTGCATAGCGAGTGGGGTATTCCACGTGGGCTGACATCTGATGGCCCTGCAGAGCCTTATTACGCCCATCAGTCCACACCCTGGCAACCTCCTACCTCATCTTTTCCCTTCCCTTCTTGTACCCATCACTGGACTCATAACCATTCAAATCTTTTTTCTTCTGATCTCTCTGCATTTGTCTCCCCTCCTGCTTGCCTCAAACGTTCACTGTCATGTGGCAGCTGTTGGCAGTAGGGTCCATGAGAAGTCTGCAGAGCATTCAAAAGGTCTGTGGACTTGAACAGGCAAAGACTTAACATCTGAATGTCTAAGACCAATAGAAATACTTGTGACTTTGTCATTGATAGAAAATCACAGCTATTTCTATATCACGTTCCTGTGGTTACAAATTCTTCAAAGTATCACTGATGCTCATCGCTGTTTGGAGACCACAATAATTATAAAACCCATTACTAAACCTGCTGACTGTTAATAGAGATATTTCTACAGCACAAATTTTTTTTCAATATTTTGATAGCAATCTCTCAAAATGATGGAATCCCTTTATAATTCAGTGCATCTTTAATGCAATTAAAAACCCCTTAGCAGGTCTTCTGGATTAGTGAATTTCCAAGGCTGTAACCAAAACACCTGCCGTGCACAGCTTAAGAAAGAGAAGGTGTGTTTGTGTCCATGATTTTGAGGCTTCAACCCACAGTCAGCTGGTTCCAAGGAGGATACCATAGCATTGAAGGCATGGCAGAGGGGAGCTGCTCACTGTCTGGCCACCAGGAAACAGAGACAAGAAAAGAACCAGAGAGAGGAAGGGGCCAGGGACTGGGTCACACCTCCATTACCCACTGCAATGGTTTATATCTAGATAGTCGCCCAGGATCCTCATGCCCTCATGGACGGGTCTTTTGGGTGCTGATTGGTGTGTGGGGACTTGTAGCTGACCTGCTGTTGGGGGCTCACTGTGGGCGTGGCCTGGAAGGATCTGTCTACCTTTCTGGCTCCTCCGTGATCTCTCTCTGCTTCTGGGCTGCTATGCCATAGGCTACTTCTCTGCCAGGCCCCTCTACCATGTTGTCCTGCATTTGAGCCAGCAAGTGTGAGTCAAATAAACGTCTCCTTCTTTAAATTGTTGGTGTTGGGGATTGTGTTCCAGCAACGAGGAAAGTAACTAAGAGAGCTGCAGGGACATGCTCAGAAGTGCGTTTTACTAACCTAGGCATCTCTCGAGCCAATCCAGTTGACACCCAAGATTAACATGCCTGTGATCCTAGAAGTCTGGGAGGCTGAAGCAGGAATATTATAAGTTCCAGCCCAGCCTGGGCAACTTAGTGAGACAGGGGCTCGGTGAGACTAGGGTTGGGGATGTAGTTCAGGGCAAAGGCCCCAACTTCAGTCCTCAATAACACATGCATCCCCCCCCACACACATACATACACACACATGAGCAAAGAAACTGAAACAACCACCCAGATGTGCACACACACATGCACACACATACACACACACACACATGAGGAAAGCAACTAAGACAGCCACCCAGACATGTGCGCACACACACACACACACACACACACACACACACACACACATGCACACACATAAACAAAAGATTAACCAGCGCAGTTTCAAAGTATTCTACAGCTTCCAAAGGGGTCTCAGCATGAAAAATAACAGAAGACACTGTCCTTGATCCTGTGCCAATCTTGTGCCTCTGATCCAGCCCATACAATGTGGCTGTGCCCACACATGGGCGGGCTGCACTTCTCCATATAAACTGACCATGCAGTTATCTACCCAGCTGGGACACTTCTGAATATAGAAGGGGCCACCATCTATAATTGTTCTGGGATAACAGAAATAAACTGGAACATATAGCCATCCCACTCAGCTGGCTCTTCTGGAATCTGAACAGGTAGATAAACAATGCCAGGTGATTCACGTAACTGATAAAAATCAACACAAAAATTCATCCCATCTGTAAAAATGCTGCTGTTAAGACTGGGTTGTCTCCTAAAATCCAACCAGAAATTATGAAATATAGTATAGCTCCTATAATATATATCAGCTTCTAAAAATTAATCATAGCATATATCCTCATAATAGTCGCATAACTTGTACTAACATAACACTATGGATCAGACCTTGTCTTACAACAATGGTCTGACCTTGGTACTAACATTTTTCCATTTTACAAATGAGGAAACTTTGCCCTACGTCCCACTGATGAGACTGAGCTGGGCAATAAATCTCTGCCCCCTGTCTACCAAATCTGTGCTGTGGAGCACCTTCTTCGATATTTCTTTGAGACCAGCTTGTGCTGCGGTTTTTCATGATCTGACCGGAATCCAGGAATAGAAAACATCAGTCTTTATCTGAATGAGAGACACTTTTATTGCAGATGACCAAGAACAGCTAACTGAAAGAAAGTCTCCAAAGTGGAAGAAGCAATCTGAAAGGTTCCCACAGAACAATTGAAATATCCCTTTAAGATTGTAAGTGCTAAGTAACTCTGTCTCCTGGAACTTACCTTCTTCCTTCACTGGCAACCCATAGCTACCATATGACAGGCAGCATGGCCAGTGATGAAGAGCATAGGTTTTATGTGGAAATTCCAGGTGTCTATTAGCTGGCTGACCTTGGGTAAATCACTTAGTCTTTTTGCCCTGCAGTTTTCCCAGCCATAAAATGGAACTAATGATAAAGCCCACAGAAGATGAAGAGGAGTCAATGAGCCTAATAAATATATAATAAGCAACAGTTATTACTATTAGCAATTTTGCAGTCTCTATGGTGACACTTTTGTCCCCAAACTCATCTTTTTTGTGTTATTCTGAGTATTTCTGTGTTCTGAAATATTCAACTTCCTCTTCAAGTTTTTTTTCATCATTTCATAGCTATCTTTGGGTAACTATTATAAAATTTGCTTATCCAGCCATTTGCACCAGAACTAATTTTGCTGATGCCACATAAGCTGACAACTGGAAGCGAGAAAAGGGACATGTACTCTCATGATCATCACAAAGTCTCGATTTACCCAGTCCATAACAGAGTTTGTGCCAGAGCTCTTCATTTACATTTTGCTGAGCTGACATGAATTTTTATAAGGGGGTGTCCAGAGAATGCTTCAGTAAGAATTGAGTTGACAAAACACAGGATGGATCATTTATCACCTTTGTAGAAGCAAGATGGATTTCTGTTTTGGGCTGAAATAAGAAATTACAAAGGACTGCTGCATTAAAAATTAAGATGGTAGAAAAGAAATATAATTTAATGCAAAAAGAGAAGCAATCACTTGGAAAAATTTTATTAATATGAGAAAGGGCTTTCCAAGGATGATCTTTTAAATAACATTTTTGTTGTGCCTCCATTAAAAAACCTTTTACATCATGACCTACATACATTGTAATAAAAGTTTTACACATAAAAACCTTACTATGTGCATCAATGCTCTGATATTTCTACTTGTATTCTATTCTACTCCTATTCTATTCTATTCTATTTTATTCCATTCTTCTTTTTACTGCTGGTTGTCAACCACTTAATCAGTCTCATAGTCTGTTAACTGTGACTTACAGCTTTAAAAAAGCAATATCAACAGCTTTCATAAATATGTTATTGGATAAAGCAAAGATAAATCATTTAGGGGTAAAAACAATGTTTAAAATATAGAAAAATCCTCTCAGTACTTACCCAAGATATATAAAACATAAACAATGCTAAAATATAATTTTCAAGGATTAAATTAGTGAGATTAAAATTAATGAGGAAATCTAAGCTGATGTCAATACAGTAAAGGTTTTCTGTAATGCGGTTATTTATTTATGCTCTACTTAAATTCAGAACAAATTTCAGGTGATTTTATGTACTGCAATTGCCAAACATAATTGATAGCAGACTACTGATGCCATTTCATGTGAGAGATAATTTGGTAGTAAATTGGGGGCGCCATAAAAAAGTTCGTGCCAAATGTAATTCTACTTCTGGGAATCTGTCCCAACGAAGCAGTTTGAAGAAAAAAGAAACATCTCTACACACAACTTTTTTATATCATTACTTAAACAGTGAAAAATGGGAAGTATTCTAAATAGCCAAGAATAGCACAATATTTAAAGAAGCTGTACTACATCAATTCAAAATATTTTACAGCCAATAAAATGATTGCGATGACTGTAAAGCAGCATGAGAAAATCTTCATGCTAATAAACGCAAAAGTTGTAAAACAAAACTCTGTAGGGGTTCCAGCTACTATGGCTGCATAAGAAATTATCCTAAAACTTAGTGGCAAAGAAATTATCCTAAAACTTAGTGGCATGAAACAACCATTTATTACAGATCAGAAATTCGGACAAATTACAGCAGTATGGCTTCTCTGGACCCAGGAGGTCTGGGGTCCTGGCAAGGGCTGGAATCATCGGGCTCGTTCACCAACTTGTCTGACCGTTGATGCAGGCCCCCAGCTGAGACCTTGGCTGGCTTCTCTGACGAGGACATTACATGAGACTCTGGCTTCCTCAGAACACGGTGGCTGCCTTCCAGGGGCAACAGTCTCCAGAGAGAGCCAGGCAGAGATTGATTCACCACACAGAGCCCAGTCTTGAGAACCGTGCACTGTCACTTCCATCTCTATTCGGTAAGATCCCACCCAATTTTAAGAAGGAAAAAATTGTCACCTTAGAACAGAGGGTGACAGGTTTCGGCAAGGGTGCGCAGGACTGGAATACTGTTATGGCCATTTTTAGAAAATGAAATCTAATACAGTCTGGTATCTGGTTACAACCACATAAAAAATGTTAGTACATTAGGACTAAGACTGGGAAGACATGCGGAAAGTGAGCACTTGATTTAAAAATAATGTGCTATTGTTTTGTTCTTTGGCCAATAAGTAAAAAATTATTCATAAAATTATGCCAACAGGGAATTAAGCTGACATCTTTAGAGACTGCTCCCACGGTAACTTCCGCTTCCCTTTGACTCCTTCATGTATAAACTTCTGCTGTTCTCTATTGCGAGTGACAGCGATTAATTCATTGCTTTAGCAACATCCCACTCCCTTAAAGAAGCCTGCCCCCAGTGGGCATGTGCATCATTCATGCACTGTCTATCTCACCTGCGCAGTTCGCATCACGTGTGCGTAGTTTATCACGCATGCGCACTGCCCTTCTCCTGTCTTCGTGGCAGTCTGTCCTCCGAACCAGGGCAGCAGACAACCTCAATTTGTAGTGACTGCATTGAAGGAAACACAAGGAGATGGAGAGAGTTATAACTCTGCTCTTTTCTGTTAATAAACCCTCAACTCCATCTCTGTAAGGTGTTCTTCATTCTTCACAAGGTCACTCCCGCCCTCCGTTACCTTCATCGTCCCTTCTCATCTTCACATTGTACCGCTCAACCATCATGGCCAAATGACCCCTTCTTATTCCTAGCATCTTTACTCTTATCTCATTGGTGAAACCTCTTCTTTCCACCTACAGACAAGGACAAGCCCAGGTCCTCCATTCCCCCTAGCATACACCCCACTCAAATTGTCATCCAATTTGTTAAGATATCAATGCTATTAGCAAGCTCTCCAGAGGAAATACACTGTCACCACACTTGACATCTGTAGTTCCCCTGGCAGCTTTCTTACCCACCGTTATGCTCATCCGGCCTCTTAAATATTTTGATCTCCTAACTACTGAGTCAAATGACCCCTTCTCCATCTTTAGCCTCCCTTCCTCTGGCACCATGAAATCGTGTTGTTCACCATCGCCCTCCTAAACCTGCTTCCAGGGTTCCCAGCACCATCTATCTGGTCTCTGCCCCCACACCTTTGACTGCTGCTCTGCACTTCCCTCCTCCTTTTTGTACCTTGTTTCTGCAGCCTACTGTCCTCATTCTTCTTAAATGCCTTAGCTAAATATAATCATTTCCCCAGCTTCTGCTCTACCACCATAGACTCCTCCATGACACTGTAATTTTAACTCATACTACACTTTGCATGTGTAAGATTAAAACCTCAGGTTTTAAATAAGGCCAATAAATGCTGAGGTTTAACCAGGTGAGTTAGATTAGATCCTGATTTGTCTGAGTCCTTCTTGGATTCTAGTGCTCAGCTTTTCAGCTGACATGGCCTGGCTCTGCTAAAAGGGGCCCTGGCTAGTTCTCTAGAGGTTTCCCTTCCTTTCCAGGTTAATACTCTTTGCCGAACTCTTCACTATATGCTTTTATGTTCCTTGATCTTGAACCCACAGCTAACTTAGGGTCATTCTGGGCCCAGTGAGGTCCTTGGATGACTGAGCCCCATCTTAACTGTCACTTGCAGCAGAATCCTCAGTCTCCTGTCGGATCCTACTTCCCTGCGCTGCCCTTATCTCAGGGAAAGTTTTCTTCTACTTCTCTTATGTCATAGCTACCCTCTTCCAATTTCTAACCTGAGCCCTAAAGAGGGGCCTTGCTTGTCCTGAGTAACAGAAGAAGAGCAAAGAAGTAAAGGAACTTAGTGTGTCTTCTCTCAGGATAGTATCTTGGCTTGAAGACTGTCCTCCTACCATGAATCCTATTTTGAGTATCGAGAGTTAAATATCATCTTGGCCTTTTTCTAAGCAATCTTTTTGTACCAAATTCTAATCTCTTTCCAGACATATGGCTGCCTAAGGCCGTCTGTGTGTAAAGTTCATAAGACTCATGAGAACAAAAGAGAAAAATTGTGTATGGTTGCAAATGATTCCTTCATTCATGTTCTTGAATCTCTGTCCACCCTGATCTCTACAGTTCTTCTGAGCTCTAGCTTTTACTCTCTGATTGCTTATTAGATATCTCCACACATCTCTAAAACCAAACTTATCTTCCCTCTAAAACCTGCTCTTTCTGTGCTCCCAGAATCAAACTGTAAGAGAAGAAAACAGAGGAGAAGAATGAGGCTGATGCATGAGGCTCTGAGATGAAGTCTTTCTCCAATCCCAGGGCTCCACATTTTATTCCCAGATGTTCTGAGCGGGGCTGAGGAATCTGCATCTTTAATGAGCATGCCTGATGACCTGATTCTGATGGAACTGGCATGGGAACCACATTTGGAAAACATGCTCCACACTCTGCAAAGTAGGAGCCAAACCTGAAGTGCATATCCTACCTGTGGAAAGCCACATTCTCCTCCTACCATCTTGCTTCATGACACCTCTATGCTTGTTGAGAATCCTGGGGGGTCCTCCTGGGCCCCTCTCTCTTTCTCATTACCCCACTCTGATCCATCTGCTGTCTTCGTGGTCTTCAATGCAATTCTTGCATCCGTTCCCTCCCCTGGATCCCTTCCCTCACCCACCTGGCTGAGACCTGTATCTTCTGCAGCTGGATGGTTGCTCTGCCCTATTATTGGGTCTCCCAGCACGGATACTCGATTCCAATCTGCTCACTACACCAGCTCCTCTGATCATATTACTTTCACTTAAAGGCCCACAGTGCCTTTTCCTTGGACCCAAAACCTTCACAACTGAGGCCAAACTTCCCACTGAACTTCAGCCCCTGACTCTGTCTCCCTACAGAACCTTTTAGCTATGCTGTAGATTTTCCAGTTCTCTACTATGCCAGGGTCTCTAAGTCCCATGCACAATGGTGCATGCTGTCGCCCTGTCTAGTCCATCCAAGCCTGGTACTCAAGGGAGCCTCTCCTGTATGCCATACCGGTGTGCCCCTCCACAGGCCAGCAAGGCTTCGGTGAGCACCTTATATGTCCACTCTAGTCCTTGCCCACCAGTCATCCACCCTGGTCTGTGTTTACACTACTAGTACTTAAGGCATCATTTCAGAGATAGTACTGTGGCTAAGCCTAGATGCTGCATTCCTCTCTGGTTTCCAAGTTCCCTGAAGGAGTTTTATTTACCTTTGCTTCTCTAGGGCCAAGCTTTGGATGAAGTTGAATCAAACATCCATGCATAAAGCATCTGTTCCAACAGCCCAAGCTGTACATTTTCCATTCTGCTCCCCAGGTCAGCACTTACCAATCAGGCCTGGACTGAGGGGATGTGTAGCTTAGTGGTATAGGGGTGGAAAAGTGTGTAACCCTTTTCTTCCCCATCACAAAGGATATCAACAAACATAACAGAAGTCAGGTTTACAAGAGAAAAGCATTACTATTTATTAGACTGTCATTTTATGGGATACAGGAATCTTCAAATTAAACACCCAGTGACCCAGAGTGAACTGTTAGTCAGCTTTCCGTTATTATAACAAATGGCAGAGATTATCAACTTGTAAAAAGGAAAGGTTTATTCATGTTCACAGCTTTTGAGGTTTCAGTCCATTACTGGTTGGTCTCATTGTTTTGGGCCCATTGCTTTGGATCTGGCTGGGAGACCCAACGCTCCAAGTCATGGAGGGACTGCATGGCAGAGCAAAGCCACCCAGCCCTTGGCTGGGCAGCCAAAGAGAGTAGAAGGAGCTGTCTTCTGCAAGGGCAGACCTGCCATAACCTGAAGAGCACTTACTAGGCCGCCCTTCCTAAAGTTTGCATCACCTCCCAGCGGTGGCAAATTGAAGGCTAAACCTTTAAGTAATGGGCATTTAGGGAATATTCCAAATCCAGACTTTAACACTATTTGTATGTCTAGGTTCAATGAAGCATGGATGGTCACGTGTACATAAAATTGCTCGAAAAGGGTGTAATGTAAAAGTAAAAGATTGAGTGTAGGATCCCAGCAAAACCTGTCTGTTCAGATTCCTCTTGGTTCCTCAGTTGTAGCATTCTGGGCATGGGGCAGAATCCATTTTGGAGTGGGGGAGAGGGCGTGACCTATAATCAAACAGGGCAAGTCAGAGAATTTTCTCATAGTCAGCTCCTACACAGAAGGGAAGGAGAAGTAAGAACATTATTTTTAGATTTGATGAATGATTTTGGAGAAGAGGAATTCTAGTCTCCATGGATTGCCTTGGGGAGAATCAAGGATTAGACACAGAGGATCCAAGAGAAATTTTGCTTCTGAGGCCTTCATTTGGAGGTATCCTTTTCTGAGCTCTAATAGCAATTAAGGGCCGGGGATGTAGCTCAGTGGCACAGCGACTGCCCGGCTAGCACGAGGATGTGAGTTCAATATCTGGTACTAAAATGAACAAACAAACAAAAACTAGTAATTAAGTGCGGCTTGGACTCTAGATCTGTGTTGAATCTAGCTCTACCATTTGCTAACAGAGCCTTAGGGAAGTTAGTGAGTTTCTCTGTATCCATTTCACCATCAATGAAAGGAAATAAATAAAAGCGTTTGTATGTGTCTACATACTTTTATTATTAATGGGGACTTAGAGGCTAGACCCATAGATGCCCAATGGGTAACTGAAAACAGGATAAATCTTGGCATCTCTGCTTTCATTTCACACCTATCTCCTTTATTACCTTAAAACCTTGGTCAGACTACTTCTCAGCTTTGCGTGTAGGCATATTAATTACTTAAGGAATGTTTGTCTTGTAAAAACTGGTAACACAAGGTTCATTAGTCCTAACTTTACCTAACTTGTCCTCTTTCAAGACTCAGATAAGTTTGCAGAGACATTCAATTTTCAGCTTTTACAATGTCCCATACTACACGCCCCCCCAAATGAAGCCTAGAAGTGGCCAGTCATTACCTTAAACCTGTAGGTGCCCCACATTCCAAAGCCTCACAAAACAAATCACCCCATGATGACATCACCCCTCTAGGCAACAGCATTCATCTCATGAGACCCAGCTCGCCCCCTCTAAGGGCTTCCCCAGAGGCACCTTGTGGAACCAGTCCTGAGATAATGATCAACCAGATTAGAGCTTGACCACAATTACCTACATTTCCAGATATGCAAACTTTCCAGCTATGCAAACCCCCACCCTTTACCTTTGTTCCTATTTTCTGTAAAACTCCAAAGTTTCTGTCAGCCCCTCGAAGACAAATTGCGAAATTTTTTATATGTTCTTCCCATCGTGGCCACATTGATTTAAGCCTCTCTTCTGTCCTTCCCCATGGCTGGCTTCCTTGACTTGTATTTTGGATAGACCTGGGCTATTGGTGTGGGACTTTCTCCCTAAAAATTTAGTAACATTGATAACCCTATGAACACCTAGTGAATTAATCTGCAAAATGCCTCACATGCTGCCTGGCACCAACTGCATGATCATGCTAAGCTTGGTCTGGATGGCCATCACTGGGATGATGACTCCACCTCTAAGTTTCTGCTTTACATTCACCAGAGGGCCCATTTTGTTGGCCCAGTGTCCTTCTCTTTCCTTCTCATAGAGGCAAGATATCTGCAGGACCTGGATTTCCTGCTGATGGCCATTGCAGAGGTGGTGACTAGCAATACCTCACTATGTTGGATATGTCCCAGTTTGGAGCCTGACTCACGGTCCCTCTTCTGTATAAAGATTGATCTTTCTCTCTCTGACCAGGTTTCTGCACAGCCCAAACTACAAGAGCCCCTTCTTCTAAGCTTACATTACTTATGTCTCTCTATCATTCAAATAGCAGTGTACGCAAAAAGATAAATGATCTCAACCAAGGTCCTGACTACCAGCAGGGCTAGTAGGGCTAAAGCCAAGGATGAATTTCAAAAGAGGGCAGAGCAGGGACGGGATAAGATCAGGACTTTGAAGAGGCTCAGCAAACCCAGTTCTAAGGAAGCTTCAGGGCCTCTAAGGGGAGGTAGATTGTTCCAGCTATGAGGCAGGCCTTATTAATGAGGAACTACAGTTCTGCTAGGCCATCCCAATCCATCTGGGAGGCAGATCCTGCTCAGTTTGGGACACAACTCTCAGAGTATGGTTGACCCACAACACCAGCTGTTTGTGGCCATGGAGAACCCTGACCTTTCGAGGGACAGGTCTCCCCCCTACAATGCTCATTGTCCAGAGTGGCTTGTCAGGGGCCATCTGGATGATTTTCACCTTTCCCCCTGCTGTTATGGCTCCCCCAAGCCTAACCTCAGGCCTCCCTGAAAAGGATTTTACAGGCAGATATTCCCATAGCTCTGTGGTCCCCAAAGGGTCAGATACCTTTTTACCACTAATATCCCTCTACCTTAGACTAACCTCAAACAGTTTTAGTAGTTAAGAATTTAGAGTCAAGTATTTCCTTAAAGTACCAGGGCATGTGAGCAGGGCCAGATGCTGCTAGAGAGAGAGCAGGCCTTACTTCCCCAAACCCTCCCCTGCTTCGCCCTCTGTCCTGAAAGGGCCCCGGGGAGTGAGCGGGGTTGCTCCTGCTGGGGCTTGTGCCTCACCACCTCCAGCGTTCCAGGTGGGGACCTGCGTGCTGCCAAACACAGAGCTGGGCTTTGTTCCCACCCTATGTATCTATTTGCATCCCCCGCTTGGATGAAGAGGATAAAGGTCTTGAGGAGAAAGGGATACAAAATCTAACTTCCATTTCAAGGATGCAAAACAAGTCCTAGTAGTTGGGTGGCCCCAGACAGCACCAAGTTAAGAACAGGCCTCTGGAAGGAGTCACGGGGTGCATTCAGAGAGGAGGAGTGTGGTTGAGAGTTTGTGGACCAGGCAGGAAACCCAGGGTCACAGACAAGCTTAGATATCTTGGGATGCATGACCCTGATGTAGCAATATTGAGAGAATTACTCTGTGTGTGTGTGTGTGTGTGTGTGTGTGTGTGTGTGTGTCTGAGACAGAGGCAGAGTCATCTGAAAAAGCTGTATCACTCAGCACAGCCGCACCCGGGGCCTGGGTTGACGGTAACTTGCAGCCAGATGCACCTGAGTAGGAAATCACATGGAGGGAGGGAAAACTGTCTCTCATATCACAGGCCTATCCCTGCCCAGCACATCTGGGGCACTTTGATCTGAGCCCAGTACAGGTTGTGGTGGATGCATGGGATATGACAGTGTCTCCCTGATCCCAGAGCTGCCAGGGCTTGAGAAGCACAGATAGCAAGTGGCCACCATGACAGAATCACATGCATCCATCAATACCTTTGGTAAAAACCAGATGTTTGTATACTGGGTCCAGAAGCATATACTGTAATCTAAGTCTCTCAGGAGGTTGAGGCAAAAGGATCATGATTTTAAGGTCAGCCTATGCATTTTAGCAGGACCATGTCTCAAGATAAATTTTAAAAAGCGCTGGGGTTGTACCTCAGTGGTAGAGCTCTTGAGTAGCATGCAGGGCACCCATGGTTCAGTCTCCAGTACCACCACCACCACGACGTATGTATATACAATCAGAGCTGTGCGGAGCGGGTTGATATCCCGAGGAAAACTGGAATCCCACAGGCTGAGCAGGTTTGGGCTCAGGGTATGGGGTGTAAGGTCCATCTTAGCTGGTCTGTAACTGCGGCTGATGAGCTGAGGCACAGGAGCGGCCCTCCGTGTTTCTGGTTTGTGGGAGCTCCTACGGTCTTCCGCTTTGGGCCCAGCTTCACCTACGACCAATCAGCTCCACTGCCTAGAACGTCCTCAAGGAGCTCCAGTGAGCAGCATTCTGGGGACGCTGCCACGAAGCTCCCTTTCGCTCCTCCCACCAGCCCCACACCTGCTCCAGGTTCTTCTGCTCCGCAGGACACATGATGAGCTCTTCTTCTCTCTACACTAGGGATTTCCTTCTGAGAAGCCACAGGAAGGGCCTGACCAGCCCAACTCCAAGGTGTGGTGCCCCGTGTTCTGAGGCCACATCAAGCATCCTCTAGCCCAGACACGTGGGATGATCTGGGGCAAGACTTCATCGCTCTGGGTCTAAGTCTCTTCATTTGAAAGTGGAGCATGCACTAGAGGATGAGTTGGACCAGAAAATGGCTATGATTTCCGCCAGATCTGTGCTTCTGTAGTTCTCAGACTTACTTAGACAGTAGCAATAACAAAGGCTCTACTCAAGCCCTTGTGTGCAGCCAGTCAAGACGCCATTTCCAAAGGCCTAGCCTTGGACACAGTTTTATGGAAGTGCCGGAGCTGGATTCTCTTTCCATCCAGTAAGAGTCAGGAGAACCACAAAGTAGAGGTCTTCATGAATGGGGACTCTGTTCAGATCTGAGAGGAGAAGGCCCCACCAACCTTTCCCCTCACTCTTGGTCTGTGTTTCTATCACCATGGAAATCTACACGCTAGTGGAATGCAGAGCTTTGTATTTGTTCCCTGGGTTTCTGAGGAAAAGTTCCTTTTGGAAAATTCCAACTTTGCCCCACCTAAACAAAAGGGAAAAGGGATTTTTCCACAGGTGCTCTGGGTTCCCAGGGGACCCTAGATGCCATTTGTCTGAAACCTGTAAAGAACCAGAAGCTGGGAAGGGTGGGAAGGGGTATCTGGAAAGGGCTAGAGCTGAAACCAGCAGCAGGGGCCTTCTCTCCTCTCCCAGCATCCCTCACCCTGGACCCGGGCCTACAACTCATCTGAGCTCCGGTCATCCAGTACGTGAAGTCAAACCACAGGATAAATGCACTCAGTTCCATTTCCCACTGCAAAAGGAAAATGCTCCAAGAGGACTTGGTGGGACTCCTGGAACATTTTATTTTACCTCTTTCTACCCCTAAGAACCTCTTGGTGACAGTTTTTTTGTTTCTTTGGTAAGTATTCGATATGCTTTTAAAAATTGAAATATAATTCACCCAACTCACTTAACACAAACTCACTATTTTGGAGCACACCGCTGAGCGGTATTTGGTAGATTCACTGTTCTCTGAGACTTCCTCTCTTAGTGACACTTCACTTGGGAGGCAATGGAAGGGGACCAGAGCTGGAAGTTTCCCGGACGTGTTTCCAAGGAGGCGATGGCTGTCCCAGCCCACTGGCATAGTTGCACATCTCTCTGGAATTTCTGGGGAAATCCGGTCCATAAAACTGGACTCCAGCCATGAATGTGGCAGCTGGGTGCTCATTTAAAAATTTCCATGTATTGGAGCCTCTTCCCCAAGTGGCACCAAGGTCAGAGGTGCCCTTCCACACCTGTGACAGCCTGGAGACCCCTGACCCCTGACCCCTGACATCTGGGTCAGATCCTAAAGTGAGCGGGCGGGTCAGTGGTCAGACCAGATCCCTGGGCAGCAAGAGGAGAGTCCTGGGATGCTGGTAGAGACTTTAAGATCCTTCTGCAGATGAGGAAATGGAGGCCCAGTGACTCCAAAGATACACAACCCAATAATGGCAGAACCAAGACTCAAACCCAGCCCTACTGACTCCTACCAGGCAATGGGATGTGAGACTGCAGGGGGCACTAGACAAAGTTATCTTGAAATCAACACATAAGCCACACACTACTAGCTCTAGGGAGCTGGGCTGGGAGTTCACTGAGTCAGCTATGTGCAGCGAAAGGCCTACCCCAGGGAAGGGACGCCAGAGGGAACCCTGAGCCAGGCTCTGCTGCTGCCTGCTGGCTGCCTCCAATGTCCTTTCCCAGAGCTGCTGTCATCCCTCATCCACAGCTCCCTTTCCAGGCTTGGCCAAGGCCTCCCTTGTGCAGCTTTAGGTTGGCAGCAGAACATTTCTGGACAGGGCAGTGCTGAGCCAGAATAGGGTCATACTCAGCTCAGGAGAGGGGATTATTACAATCTCTGGAATTCCGCAAAAGGTACAGATTATTTTAAAATTAAATTATACAATTCCATGAAATTAAACTTTACAATTTTATAAATCAAAAACTCAGATCATACTCAAAACTTCTTGTGTTTACTACAAATTAATATTATCTATATTTTCAGTTATTTATGATTATACCTGTAGGGTGAACTACCACACGATTGCTCATTTTTTTTCTGTATTTGGATGTGTCACACGACAGCTTGAAATAAACCACAAGGTGAGTACTTGCCACAGAAAGAAGCAAATGCTAGAAGTTAACACTGTGCTTCAATATGTACTGAAAGGTCCTTATTATACGCGACACCTCCACTGGTGAGCTCCCAACCTGCCTTTCGGCAAATGAACCAAGCAGGGCTTCAGTGGGGGTGTAGGTGGACCAGGTCACAGGGAAAGGGTGGAAGGAAGATAACAGGAGAGACACACGCACATCTGCTCCGCAACTTCCTCCTTTCTTTCATCATTTATTCATTTCATTCATCAAATATTTTGGGTACTCACCATTAGACACCTTTTTGGCTCTAACAGAAAACAAAAGCCAGAGAAAACAGGTCTTCCCTCCAGTACTGTCTTCTTCCTTGGAAATACAGAGAGACCACTTGGCCTAGGAAACTCTTTATTTGGGAACTTACAGAGGATAAGGTCAGTAGGGCTCAGGTTCTAGGTAGGAGCTAGAAGCCCCGGAAGTGAACTGGGTCTCTCCGTGTTGAAATGTGCTGGGAAATGCTTAAACTTAGTGAGTTTTGATTCCACAAAAGGAAAAGTAGCTTGAAATCCTTGATTCAGGAAACAAAAACACCATATTTCTCCAGTCGCACAGGTAGAACTGCATATGTGTGTGCCAATATCCTATGAAGGATTCTTGTTTCCTTCGCGTTTCTCTCTTTTTAACACATGGTCATTCTTCTCCCTGTCTGTGCCTTCTTTTTCTTGTTGTACAGAATGAGTCAGTGAAACCCCTTGGCTGTGCATTCACTGGGTTCTGTTTACTTTTTGGTCCCAAACTTTAATGTGCTTCAGCCTTATCTGGGGCATTCATTGAAAATACAACCTCCTAATCACCATCCCTAAGTCTCTGAGTGGAACTGAGATGACACAGGAACCAACACCTTCCCTGAGCTCTCTGGGTAACTCTGAAGCATTTTATGGAACGCTTCCAGTATTGCTAATTAAACAATACAATGCTGTTTTTACTCTAAAGAGGATTCATTTCTGCTTACCACCTTGCCAGCACAATTGTTTGAAATTTTGTCTACGTAATCCATCCCCATTAATCCTACAGCTGAAGGAGGAAGACCTTAGGTCAGACAGAAGCGCAGTTAACTCCAAACAGATTAGGTTAATAAAAATCCAGCAGTCAAAAACTAATTCAAATTTTCCCCACTGGGTGACACCATTGCTCCACTTTCTTTCTTGGGTCAGCTTCCCACGAGGACACAAAAGTCCCGACTTTGGACTGATGGTTAAGGTAAATTTTGTTTTGATTTGCTTTTCACCACCTGCTACAGTCTTCAGTTCAGATACACAGTGACACAGCAAGGACCATGTTCCCTGGGACAGAAGTTGGACTGACTCGCTCATCCACAGGTTTTGGGGAAAATGTCTTTGTATTTGGTCAAAGGTGGTCCCAGGCTTGAATAAAGACTAGGATTAGTGACAGTCGAGTTGGGCAGGTTGGGCAGGTTGACCAGGCCTTAGCTATGGAAAAGTCACTTTTCTACCTTCTCTCTAAGCCCAGTGGACAGATTATGTAAGGAAAGAGATTTGGTATTTGTTGATTACCTTCGGTGTCCTATATATTTTCTACATCATCTCATTTAATTTTCACCATAATTCTTTATTTTCTTTTTTCTTGGCAAGGAAAATTGCAGGCCTGAGGAACATGAGTCCAAGAGACAGCTCTTCAAACCCACAATTTTTTTCTGCGTATAATACCATTTCTCGGTTTACTGACTGGATATTGATAACAAGACCGATTTGCAAGCAATTCTGTCTGGGACAAACCAGTGCGATACTCCAGTCTTCACCCACACTCAGAAGAGAAAGTGCTGAGCCCCCACCCCATCTGCTGAGTCACCGAGAGAGTGATTCACTCCCACTGCCAAGGGCAGACCAGATTTTAAAAA
>PVLD010012948.1:0-58013 GCA_004027595.1 Dinomys branickii | reverse complement strand
CATATCTAATGTGAAATATTGAGATGATTTTATTCATTATGTTCATTTTCTGATTGGTGGATCATATACTACAATATCTCAAAATGATTTATTATATCATCTTTTACAAAGGTACTATTCATATAACCAAAAGGAATTTTTAAGGATTTTCTTTTCTTTTCTTTTCTTTTCTTTTCTTTTCTTTTCTTTTCTTTTCTTTTCTTTTCTTTTCTTTTCTCTCTTCCTTTCTTTTTTCCTTTTCTGTTTCTCACTTGCTTCATACTCCATAATAAGATATAAATAAGAATATTTTTCAAAAAAAATTTTAAACTAATGTTCTGTATTACATCATTGTGATATTGGTGCATTTTGAGTACATTAACCATTCTTTTATTATTTTGCCATTGGTCTCTAAGATTTTAGTAAAACTTGATACATAATCAGGAGTAAGAAATATATGTTGTTTTCAAATATGTCTGAAATCTCAAATAATTTATTGCTATAGTTGAACTTGAAACAACATAAAATTTTAACCCCATGTTCAAAATGTTACTGCTGAACTTGCAAATTCAGTTGTCTCTGGAAATAAACTTTGTAAACAAAAGGGAAGATATAACACCATTTTATATGATCTCTTTCAAAACAGAGCAGCAACAACAATAAAAGGAAAACAGGTACTAGCATTTTCTGTAAATCTCTACATTTAAACATGATAAAAGGCATTATAATGCCTGACAATGTCCCCCATGAGTGGAGGCACAAACATTTAAACATATGTTAACAGACTGAATTCAGTTGTATTTAATAAGAGAAAATCATAAGCATTTATGCCAGGAAAGGATTTGACATTTAAAGGTTAGTTAATTTGAGGCATGATTTTCATAAAATACATTTTTTATGATAATCTAGTTATATGAGAAAACCTGATCAGAAAATTGATCAAATTAGTGCTAGTTATAATAATAAATTATATGAAATTAGAAGTAAAGTGAACCTATTATTCTGAAAAGAAGATTTTTACAGAACATCAGAACTGTTACACTAAATGATGAAATATTGAAAAATTTCTTTTTGAAATAGAAAATGGGAAAAAAATATCTACTATTGCTCTTTTTATCCAACATTGCAACATGATCAGAGGAAGTACAACAGAAAGAGAAAAATAAATGGAATATGTGTACGTTTGAAAAGAAGAAATAAAATTGAAACAATTTACTGATGGTAGCAATGTAGACATAAGGACACTCAAAATACTATACAAACATCCTGTTAAATTTACAAGAAAACCATGATTATAAGTTTATTACACAAAAATATTGTTTATAAATACTGGCAACAAAAATAAAATATTTTTAGAATTGTATTAACATTAAGATTATAAAAAATTTAAGACTATATCTAGACTGTCATGTGTAAACCTTTTAATTAAAACTGCAAAGCCAAATTGAAGAGTTGTTTTTAATTGAAATTAAATAACTGTCTTGGTTACTCTTCTCTCGTTGCTGAGACAAAATACCCAACACCCAAAATGAAGGAAGGAAAGGTTTATTTAGCTTACAGTTTGTGGAGGTTTTAGTCCATACTTGGCTGGCTCAGGAGCAGAGTGGCACATGGCAGAGGGCAACGTTCAGGGCAGCAGAGCACAGCAAAAACAACCAGCAAAAGGGAGGAATGGCTGCAAGCAGCCTCTTTCCTTCCCTTACATTGTAAACAGCCTACCCCTACCCAGGGGGCATATAGCTCTCACACAATCTCCATGCCCTCCTCTTCCACTGGCTCAGGATGTATGCAAAGTAAGCACCCTGGCTTCCTGCTGAATCACTCAGTTAAACCTCCAGATTCCCCAAGTTGGCACAATGTATCAACCATAACAGTAACATATATCTTACTTATAGACTGGAAAAATAATTTTACAGAATGTCAACTCTTTAAATTTTCCACAAATACAATAGTTTGGGTAGATTTTATTTAGGTTGTAGAACTTCATACACAATTAATACTGTTTACTGGGAAACAAAATTCCCTGTAACTGAGGTGTAATTCAAGATAAACTCAAATAATCATATCAAATTTGAAGATTACTCTTGCTGGTTGTTTGGCTATTTTAAAAGAAATAGTGAGCTTTTGGCACAACTGATAAACAGATAAATGTAA
The DNA here is from genome assembly GCA_004027595.1 of Dinomys branickii. Taxonomy (NCBI): domain Eukaryota; kingdom Metazoa; phylum Chordata; class Mammalia; order Rodentia; family Dinomyidae; genus Dinomys; species Dinomys branickii. The sequence continues at coordinate 55,880 of PVLD010012948.1, read as the reverse complement.
CAAAATAAAACATTCTGTGATGACATATTAATGTGTAGTCACTTGAACCATGATTGACTTTTAATTATAATATTGCCAATAAATTATGATCTTTTCTATAAAGGTCAAGTATATGTTTATTTAAAAATGTTAACTCTTACTTGAAAACTTACAACTATCTCTCATAGTCAATGTATTTCATTTCACAGTGTGAATAACTAAATAGTATAATTTTAGAAGAAGACAGAGAAACAATTTAGTGAAGAAAAATAAAATTGAACATACATTAACGCTATGACTTTGATGACATGAAAATTAAGAATTTCACTTTCTCAAAAGTGCCAATTAAGGGCATATAGATGAGATGAAGAAGTGACATCTGACTCTAGTTTGCTTTTCTCTCGTGATAGCCAATTGAAGGTGTAGTTTCCTAAACATTGCTGTGCCCACCCGCTCAGGTCCATTTGCTCCCGCTAAGTCTCCTCCAGAGACTAAGTGGGAAAGCCCGCCTTGGTACCCTCCCTGCTTTCACAGTAGATACTTCTTGGGCTATCCAAGGTGCAGCTCAGCTGTCAGCCATGGTACTCCGCCCCATCCTTGCTGATGCGGATACTGAGGTGGAGAAACCACTCCTAAAGTATGAGGCAAAGGGGATTGGTCTGGCCTACTACGAGCATCCCCAACCTCTGCAAGCCCTAATAAACTCTGATGAACACAGGAGTGCTCCTGAAGATCCTCCTACTTAGGCCAATTCACTTTTTGGTGTACAGTTAATCAATCAATCAGTCAGCTCATGTCTCCTTTATGTTTTCTTTTTCTTTTTTTTTTTTTTTTTTTGGCTCCAGGAATTGAACTTAGGACCTCACACTTGCCAGACAGGCATTGTGCTGCTCAGCTATATAATACTTAATGTTTTCTTGAATCATCACCAGGACAGCAACAGCTGCCCTCCTTATTGTGTACCTGCTTAGACCAATCACAGTCCTGTACTTGGACCAATCAGCAAGCCCAAATTTGTATGAATCATAGGTCTGCAGCTGATTGCAGCATTTCCCTCACATTTCTCAGGTTCCCCTGGTGTACTGACCCTCTGTGCTACTGCACAGTTCCTGTTCAAAAAATGCCTCACTAGGGTGGTTCTGAAAGTCTGCTAGTGATTTATTCTCCGGTAGTGAAGGCTGAGAAGGTCTTCTAAATCTACTCAGGACCCTAATGCTGAGCACTGTGGACGTGTCGTCATGTTAAGAGAGAGAGCAATAACATTAGGGCAGTTAGCTCCAAGGAGATCTAGAGACGAGCAACCAGTGAAGACCAACAACAGAGAGTTCCAATTTGCAGAGCCAACTGACAGCATTTGACACAACCCAGGAGCAGTGGAGAGACCAGTGCCAGGCAGAGCTGACCAATGGTGCCCAGCATTTATTAATGTTGACTGATGGCTGCAGAGCTACTAGAAGTAAATTTTGCTAAATAATGATTTCTATCTGAATTGAACAAAAGAACCCTCAATTGCAAGGTGAAACAGATACACGGGACAGCATGGAATATATAATTTACTATAAGTAATAGTAAATTTTCAACCTGCACATAGCCAGAATATATAATCATCATGAAAGCAATGATAAACTAATAAACCCAAGCAATCAATCAAAAAAGACAAAAGACCTGTACAGACAACCCACCAAGTGTTTAGGGATTTTTTTAAAAGCCAGTTGAGAGGAGGTTAAAACAGGAAATGAAAATCCGCCTCTAAATAAAAAAGACAGAACCACAGGAAATGGGGGAAGAGGTTTCCTTGGAATAGAGGAGGTCCTATATTTTAAAAGAGAGGCATGAGAGCAAAAGACAGACTGAGGTTCTAAAACTGATTATGTGGATGAGCAGAAAATTATCATTAACAGCTTTTTTTTTTTTTTCCAAAAAGGGAAGTATTTTCTCGGAAAAGGAAAAGTCAGAAAGAGTTTAATATGGAATTTGGAAGAGTAGGCAGATGACAGTGTGGAAAATGAAGAATAGGATATTAATAGAATTTACAGGACATATTCATGGTCTTTTTAATATAGTAGGCTAGAATTACTTTACAAATTAATTAAAAATTCAAGTTCTTGAATTTTGTGAACTTGGCTCTCAATACATTTTTTCCTATTTCTTATGCACTGTAGATCTATATCTATGTCTATTGCAGTAATACTCTTTCGTCAGTGTTGAAGTTTTCTAACCTTTGGCCTCTTAATCATACCTATATGTAAAAGCCAGAGCTATGTATTTGTGATAAAATAATGATGCAATGAGAGAAGTAGAATGTTTGTAATATTTATAAATGAAAAATCTTAACAATGCACAGAGATTGTTCATATGGGCAGGTAAGCCAAGTGTCATAGAGGAGGACATCAGCAACGAGGATTCACACAATTAAACATCAACTAAATAGCAAAAACATTACTGGATAGGACAATATAACAATTCAAATGGATGCTTCTTTCTTTTTAAAAACTAATCCTTGTACATTATAAATAACTTACAATATACAGAAATAGGAACTGGAGGTGAAAGATAATCTGTGGAATTCTGAAATTACATCTACTCCTTTAGGCACAGTTCATGTAAAAGTGAAAAGGTCTTTAAACCCCGTGACCTGTATAACACTGGGGAATACACACGTATAAATTGAAGGGGAGGTTACAAATGTCAGAAATTCTAAACTGGGTCATCATGTACCTTTTCCCACTGCAGTTAATCCAATACAAAAAAAAATAATCAGCCCATGAGTTACAGCAAGAAAAACTAACAAAGCTCTCACTGTCCTTGCAATAAATTTTTACAAATGCCTAATTCACATATATGAATATATGTGAATATATTACATGTGAATATGAATATATTATCAATATATTATCAGATATTATCAGTATGATAATATCTTATATGTATTTATGTTGTACAGCATGATATCACAATCTGTAATACACTGTGGAATGGATAAATAAAGTCAATGAGCAGACAGAGCTCAATACCTGATCTTTTTGTGGTGACATAACATATACTGAGTATTTTCAAGTATGAAGACAACTTGGGGAACATCCTACATATACCCATGTGCCGCTTCACCAACACTATTATTTCTCTCTTTAGAAGTAGTCACCACTTCTAATTTTGTATTGTCTCTTCTGCATATCTTCTTCCAACATTAAATAATGAATGTCTTCAAAGTGTTCCATTTTACTTTACATTATTACCATATAATACTGCATATTTTATTGTCAAAGTATTTTCATCACTTTTATGTTTGAGAATTATCAAAGCTAATATGTAAAAAGAGCTTATTTCTTTTGTGGTGTGGTATACATATTTGTTTCTTTTTTTTCAGTGGGTGAATTATTTCTATTATATTGATCTCATAGATGTCCAAGAAAATTGTTCTGGTTAATGAAATGTAGAGAAAAGGATGAGTGCCCATGTTATATCTTTTTAGTTTATTTTTCTCTTTCATGAAAAGCTTGATAGACCATGTAGGGAGAATCTCTGTCCATTGATTTCCAGAGCACAAAGGTGCAAAAGGGGTTCAGAGCTAACCAAGAGTGTGAGCACAGGAAATTTTGTTTTTGAAAGCCACTATAACATTTGCTACCTGATTCATTTAGTTTAGTCTGACCAAAAAAAGCAGGCATTGATTTAGTTTAGCATTCATTTAGTTTAGTTTAGTTTAGTTTCATTGCTATTAACTGTCTTGCTGTGTAAGAATCAACAGTGGTGATCTAACCATGTTTAAAAGTGTTTGCACAGCAAAAAAATTAATAATAGAGTGAAGAGATAACCCACAGAGTGGAAAAAAAATTTTACCAGCTGTTCCTCAAAGGATTAATATCTCAAATAAATAATGAACTCAAAGGGGTTGGGGATGTAGCTTAGTGGCACAGAGGCTTCCTGTGAAACATGAGGTTCTGACTTTTATTTCCAGTACCTCTTCGCAAAATAATACAAAATTAAAGAACTCAAAAGAATAAGATCACTCCAAATTTAAAGACTTAATTAAAAACTGAGCATCTGAAATGAATAGACATTTCTGAGATGAAGAAGTACAAATACCAAGTTGTCATGGTTACTTTTCTCTCATTGCTGAGACAAAATACCTAATGCCCAAAATGAAGGAAGGAAAGGTTTATTTAGCTTATAGTTCATGGAGGTTTCAGTCCATACTTGGCTGGTTCTGAGGCAGAGTGGCACACGGCAGAAAGCAAACTGTTCATGGCAGTAGAGCACAGCAAAAACAACCATCAAAAGGGAAGAATGGCTGCAAGCAGCCTCTTTCCTTTCTCTACCTTGTAAACAGCCTACCCCCACCCAGGGGGCGTGTAGCTCTCACACAATCTCCATGCCTTCCTTTTCCACAGGCTCAGGATATATACACAAAGTAAGCAAGCTGGCTTCCTGCTGAATCACTCAGCTAAAACTCTAGACTCCCCAAGTTGACAAAACACATCAACCATAACATTCCACCCCTTGTCAACTTGGCAATCAGACACATTTCCTTAAACCAGTTTCCAGATACAAAGACATGCTTATATTAGAACCATAACATCTTGCCCCCATATAAATGAAAATGAAACACTTCCAACATTTAAAGGCACAAAATAAACATTACCATTCCAAAAGGCACCAACAGGGGAATATTGAGCATTGGGACCAAAGCAAGTCCAAAATCCAGCAGGGCTAACATTGTGTTTTATAATTCCACATCCAACATCTGAAGCAACTTGTGGCACATTGTGAGCTCCAAAGGGCTTGCATGAGTCCACCCCTATGGCACTTGTGGTGGTTACAGCTCCCACAGCTTCTCTCTTAGGCTTGCTTTGCTCCCTCTTCGCAGCTTTCCTTAGATGATCCACATTCCTGTCTTTTCTAAACTTCTGAGGTCTCCAGGGCACCTTTTGCTTCACACTCAACAGCTTCACATATTGCCCTCTCAGGGGCACAGTGCCTGGCTTCCCAGGCCTTCTGAAATCTGCGTGGAAGCCTCTTTAACCTCAGAACTCTTGCATTCTCCATGCACCTAAAGCCAGGGCCACGTGGATGATGCCAAGGTCTGCTGCCACCTGGAGCAGTAGCCAAACTTTCCTCTCTCTTACCCACAGGGGTTGAGTTCCTGGATTGCTGGGCACACTGAATCCAATGCTGAGGAACAAATTCTCTATGCTGCCTCCATTCTGGAACCTGCTGCGGGCACCGCCGCCATTCTGGAACATGGCACTCTTTGGTTTCCTTCTCAAGGCAAGGTCTTCCACCTTTGCAGTTTTGAGGCTGCAAAGGGTGGAGACTTGCTGCTTGTGATGCCCGCAGGCCATCTTTTCCATTCTCTTGTTCCTTCTCAGCAATACAGATCTCAGCCTTATCTTTGCAATCCACAGCTTTACTGGAGCTGCCTTTCTGGCCAAACTCACAACATTTTAAATCATCCTGCTGGGTTCTTTGCTCTTGATTCTCAACATAGATCTGGCTAAAAGCCCCCAACAATAGCCATGCCACTTCCCCAACATTCGACTGCCTTGAAATTTCTTTTGCCAGATTAATCAGTTCGCTGCTGCCCTTAATCTCAGTTTTAGGCAAAGTCTCTGGACATGAGCAAAATGCAGACAAACTTTCTGCCAAGCCATAACATTCATCCTCTGGAGTCCAACAACCAATGCAGTCCTTTCCAACAGAAACCTCCTGAACCTGGTCTTTACCAGCAGTATTTCCATCAGCATTCTGGTCTTCCGAGCTCTGACCAGACATCTCCAAACCTTTCCAAACTCTTCCCACAAGCCATTGCCAAATGCTCTTGAACCACATGGTCTGGTATAGTCACAGCAACGACCCCACTCCACTGGTACCAAATTCTGTCTTAGTTACTTTTCTTTCATTGCTGAGACAAAATACCCAATGCCCAAAATGAAGGAAGGAAAGGTTTATTTAGCTTACAGTTCGTGGAGGTTTCAGTCCATACTTGGCTGGTTCTGAGGCAGAGTGGCACATAGCAGAGGGCAAACTGTTCGTGGCAGCAGAGCACAGCACAAACAACCAGCAAAAGGGAAGAATGGCTGCAAGCAGCCTCTTTGCTTCCTTTACATTGTAAACAGCCTACCCCCACCCAGGGGGCATGTAGCTCTCACACAATCTCCATGCCTTCCTTTTCCACAGGTTCAGGATATATACACAAAGTAAGCAAGCTGGCTTTCTGCTGTATCACTCAGCCAGAACTGTAGACTCCCCAAGTTGACAAAATGTATCAACCATAACACAAGTAAACATATGGAAAATGTTTAATATTACTGGTCATTCAAGAGCTGCAAATTAAAACAATGCTAAGATTCTGTCTCATTCCAAAAAAATGGCTATCATTAGGAATTCATCCCGTAACAAATGCTGGTGGAGCTTGGGGAATAGGAAGCCTTCTTCACTGTTGGCGTGAGTGTAGAATGGCACAGTCACTGTGGAAATCAGTGTGGAGATTCCCAAAGACACTAAAACTAGAAGGTTCATTCTACCCAGCTATTCCCCTGCTTGGTATCTTCCTGAAAGAGTTAAAACATCATATCACAGCAATATATGCATATCCATGTTTATAGCAGCACAGTTTCTGAAAGCAAAATCTTCTAAGCAGCCCAAATCCCCAGCCTTAAAAAAAGATAAATTTGAGACATTCTAGGTAAGTGGATGCATCTTAAGATTATACTCTTAAAGTCATCAAGGATCCAGAAAAATCAACCCAGCAGCTGCAAGATGAGGCAAAGAGAAATAATGTCTGAGTAACAGGAGTCAGTGAAACAACAGGAGGCAACACAAATGACATAAAAATAATATTTGCAGAAATAATAGTAGAAAATTTCCCAAGCACGGTAAAAGATACTGATGTGTAGGTAAATGAGATATATAGAACTCCAATGAGCCACAACCCAAATAAAACCACACCCAGACATATAATAGTAAAGATCCCAGACGTGCAGCAAAAGAACACAATATTAAAAGCTGCTAGAGAAAAGAAACAGGTCACCTATAAAGGAAAGCCCATCAGAATCACAGCAGACTTCTCAACAGAAACCATGAAATGAAGAAGAGCTTGGAGCAAAGTATTACAAATTCTGAGAAAAAACAGTTTCTAACCCAGCCTGATGTATCCTGTAAAACTATCCTTCAATTTCAATGGAGAAATAAAATATTTCCAAGACAAAAACAACTGAAGAAATTCATGAGTGCCAAACAAACATTACAAAAAGTACTAAAAGATATTCTAGACAGAGATAAAAGAGACCACAATCTCAAGAACAACAATAGAAAGGAACGCTCAAGCAGAACAAGCAATTAAACAGCAAAAGTAGGAGAGCAACAACAAGTAAATAGCATGACGAGAATAAGCCAACATATAACAGTTATAACCATTAAAGTAAATGGCCTCAATTCACCAGTCAAAAGAAATTGACTGGCAGAGTGTATTAAGAAACAAAACACCACAATATGCTGTATACAGGAAACACACTTTAGTCAAAAGTAAATCCACAGACTGAAAGTCAAAGGATGGAAAACAATTCTACATGCAACATGTTCCCAGAAAAAAGCAGGGGTGCAATTATGTTTGCAGACAATGTAAACTTCAAACTGAAAACGATCAAAAGAGATAAAGAAGGCCACTGCCTACTAGTTAGTGGAAAGCTGCAAGAGGAAGAGATAACAATCCTAAACATGTATGCACCAAATTTTGGAGCACCAAACTATAAAAGTCAAATCTTAACAGACATAAAAAACCAAATAATCAATAGCACTATTGCAATAGAGGACCTAAACACTCCTTTGATGCAAAGAGGCAGGTTAACTGGACAAAAACTCAGCAAAGAAATAACAGACCTGAACCAAAGGTGTGAATAAATGGACTTAGTAGATGTATACAGAGTGTTCCACCCCACAACAACAGAATACACATTATTCTCAGCTGCACATGGGACTGTCTCTAAAATACACCACATTCTAGCCCACAGAGCATACCTACCTAAATGCAAAAGCACTGAAATCATCCCACGTATATTATCTGACCACAGTGCAATGAAATTGGAAATTACTGACAAAGGTAACTCCAAAAATTCTATAAGCACTTGGAAATTAGGCATCAACCTCCTGAACAACCAATGGGTCACAGAAGAAATTAAAAAATACGTACAAACAAATGAAAATGCAAATATAACTTACCGGAATCTGTGGGATACATTTAAAGCAGTTCTCAGAGGGAAATTTATAGCAGTGAACTCACACATAAAGAAAACGGAAAGAGAGCAAATAAATAGCTTAATGCTGCACCTCAAACTTTTAGAAAAAGAAGAAGTCAAGCCCAAAGCCCAAAGAAGGGAGGAGATTATAAAGCTCAGGGAAGAAATTAATGAAACTGAGATGAAAAAAACACTACAAAAATAACGGAATAAAGAGTTGGTTCTTTGAAAGAATAAATGAAATTGATAAACCCCTAGGCAATCTTATCAAAAAAAAAAAGAAAGGAGAGAACTCAAATTCATGCAATAGGGAATGAAAAGGATGAAATCATTACAGATCCCACAGAAATTGAAAAGATCATTAATATCTACTTTGAAAATCTGTACTCCCATAGGATAGAAAATTTAGAAGAAATGGACAGATTCCTAGAAATGTACGAATTACCAAAGTTGAATCAGGAAGATATAGAAGTCCTGAACAACCCAATATCAATTAATATGAGATTGAAAATGTCATTAAAATATTTCTGACAAAGAAAACTCCAGGCCCTGATAGATTCACAGCAGAATTTTATAAAACATTCAGCAAAGATTGAATGCCTACACTCCTCAAACTCTTCAATGAAATTGAAAAGGAAGCAATTCTCCCTAACTCATTTAAGGTGGTAAATGAAACTTGATGTTGTATGTTTGCTATAGGGATACTATAGGGATACTTTGCTTTTTACAATGTGGATGCATACTTTAGAAAAACTGTTGATACCTCCAAGTAAAACTTATGGTTAAAATGATAAATAGATAATCTGTAGAAGGAAGAAAATATTTGCAAAGTATACATCCAACAAAGGGTTGATTTAAAAAACAGAATATATAAATAATGGAACAACTCAAGAGCAGATAAATGAATGTGATCATCATGTATACCTAAAATATACCAATACAATTAGCAAAAAATTAAAAATAAAAGTGGGAACTAGGTCAAACAGACATTTCTCAGAAGATATAAAAATTACAAATGTCTACCAAGCACATAAAATTTTTGAAAAAACTAAAGGAAACGCAAATGAAAATTACAATGAGATAAGCTCCAATTCTAATTAGAATGATTATTTTAAAAATGACAGAAACTCTAGGGAAAATATTTAGAATTTCCTATAGCCCACGTTCTTCACAATAGCCAAGAAAGGGAAACAACCTAAATACCCGTCAAATGATGCATGGACAAAAATTATTCAGTAGATTTGCATAATGGAGTGCCATTAACCATACTAAAGGCTACCATAAACCATAATAACCATAATAAAGAAACCATAATAAATCATAATATAGATGAAATATTCCCATTTGCAATAGCACAGCACTAGGAGACATTATGTGAAGTGAAATAAGATATGCACATAAAGGTAAGTAATACAGTTTCACTCATGTATGGAGTCTAAAAATGTTCAGCTCATAACAATAACCACTGAACCGTGATTATGAAAGGTTGCAAAATTTAGGAGTGAAAGAACTGGGGAAATCTGGCGATGAGTGCTAAGTAATAATTAGATAATGGAAAGAACTTCTGTGTACTATTGTATAACAGAGTAAGTATAAATAACAATAATAAGCACAACTCAAAATTTCTAGAAGAAATGATTTTGAAATTTGTTCAGTGCTGGAATTAAACATAGGGCTTTACGCATTTTAAAGTATGTATACCTTTATCAAAATGTCACATGATACTCCATAAATATGTACAAGTTTTACATGTCAACTTAAAAATCTCCAAAAAGTATGGTTAAAATAATTTTATTACAGAAGTAAAATAGTGTAAATATAATCACCTATATTTTTTGTTTCAAATCTTCAAATGAAAGTAATTAAGCAATTTCACAGTTACCATTGGGCTGACTTGATACTTAGGGACCTAAATTTAAGTTTTAGTTTGTGTTTTCACTTCAGTGCAGAGCAGGCGATGCCCCTGAATAGCCAGTGCCTTTATATATCTGTGCCTGTCCATTATTTGCGGTGAATAAAATGATTTAAACTGTTTTATCAGGCATATCTACATTATTTTGCAATGTTAAAAAGAAACGATTTTACATACACAGAGTTTGATAACATAACTGTGTAATATACATGATGGAATTTTTAAGTAACATCACAGCTTATGATATATTTATATCAGAGAAATACAAATCAAAAAAATACTGTAGATGTTTTCTGCATGTAAAATACTTTACAACATTTCAGAAAACAAACGCATGCTTTCCAAACTTGTAGTAGTTTTGAATAAGATAAACGCTGAATAACACAAATGGTAGAATTGAGAATGGTAAATATCTATAAATTGAAAAAAAATCACTAAAATTTAAGTAGCCTGAGCTAATTCATCATGGGAATGACAATCTTATCTAAAGTTACTTTCCAGTTTCATATCTAACGATTATTAACCGCAGTCTCTAAACTTATGAAATACTGCAGCAGACAGCATTGCCACCGGACACTTCAGCTCTCCTGCTTCCAGCAGGCATTACTTCATCATGCAATAGAACTAGGAATAAATTTGTTGAGACATAGTATAAAGAAATTCATTCAGCAACATGATGAGTTTCCATAGAAATGTTAATAAATTAGTCCTAAGAAAAGAGCTACGCATGCATGGTGTAATATAAAGAATAGTTTCTCACGTGACTAGAAATGTATGATTTGTAGTCTGTTTTTTGTTTTTAATTTAAATCCTTAGGAGGGATGTATTAACCTATACATAAAATTTGGTATAAATTTTTTCTCTATGAATCAGTGAGTTTATACTATGTAAGGTCAAAGTTTAAGAAACCAAAACAGCAAGCATGTTAACCCTGACCAAGTTTTATTTATTACTGAAGCTCCAAATCCACTTGGTTTTGTGCATATATGCGGGCACATGCGGGTGCATGGGCATGGCGTTTGTAATGGATCAGCAGGATAACTCTTCTGATTATCAATTATCACCCAAGAACTGTAGCTTATAGTTGACTCATATCAAAATGTACCTCAAACTTCATTTGAGCAAAAATGTTCATACAGTTCACACACTGGCTCTTATAGCTACCACCTATAATGGGCACAATACTGGTTGAGTCAATTTGACGGCCATCTCATTTGCCAAAGAAAAGATTTGGCTATAAATGCTATAAAAACAGGAAGTGTAAGTTTTTTCCTAACATGTTTCTGGAGAAAAAAATAGATGGAATTTTGTAGTGAAGGACTATTGAGTGCATATGACTATCAGTTCACTTCTTATGGAATTTGTCCTACTCACAGGAAATATTAAGAAAAAATGGGTTTGCCATCAGCCCCTGCCCAAATTCAAAGCCCCAATCCAGAAATGGGCGTCTGAGATGAATACACGCTTCTCAGGTAAAGAAATACAAATGGTAGACAAATACATGAGAAAGTGTTCGACACTATTAGTCATTCAAGAAATGCAAATTAGAACAGCATTGAGATTTCATCTCACCCTAGTAAGAAGGGCTATCATTACAAAATCAACCGGTAACAAATGCTGGCGAGGCTGTAGAGAAATAGGAACTCTTCACTGCTGGTGGGAACGCTGACTGGTGAAAAAACTGTGGAAATCAGTGTGGCGATTCCTCAGCAAACTAGGTCTAGAGGCCCCATTCAACCAGCTATTGCCCTTCTGGGTATCTTCCCAGAAGAACTGAAAACATCACATCACAGCGATATATGTGCTCCCATGTTTATAGCAGCGCAATTTGTCATAACTAAATCATGGAAGCAAGCAAAATGTTCATCCACTGAGGAACGGACAAACATATTGTGGTATTTTTATATAATAGAGTGTTATTCAGCTATAAAGAAAGATAAACTCAGTGCTTTTACAGGTAAATGTTCACAACTAGAGAGGTACTCATAAGTGAAATAGACCAGACCTCCATAGGTAAGCAACGTATTGATTCATTAGTATAAGAACCTGAAGGAGTGAATAAAACTTAAGAGGCATGACAGACATTGTGAAATGAAAGGAAACTGCTCAAAAGTGAAGAGCAACTGGGATGAGGGAAAAGAGAAAAGAAAGAATGGGAAGCTGTGTATATATGTGTACACAGGACAGCTAACACAGTTGTACTACTGACTTCTATCGCTTTACTGAGATGATCAGTTAATGATTAATTATTGGATCAATTTTGCATGTCTCTGTTTTCCTGAGAACCACTTTGAAGATATCAATATGTAATACAACAACCCTTGTTAATTTCCTACCACTTTGTCTGTAATTCAGTATTGCCTGTATTGTTCTTATGCTATTTTGTAAATGGATGTCTGTTGTTAATATGCTTTCCTTCTTTTAGTTTTAAAACTAAATTAAAAACTAATAAAAAACAGAAAAATTTGTTTGTGTTAGACATATATATTTGGAAGCTCCAGAGTGACAATTTATCCAAGTTTAATATAACTTATGAAAACATAATTTTTCAATTGTCATCAGTAATTAAACATTGAGGAATTAAAATAATTATCACAAAGATCTAATCTTCAAATTTTACATATGTGCCATAATAGAGAAGATTATCAAAGAAGAGAATGGTTGGGGATTATGCCATTAAGTGTGGAAATGGTGGTGATGTTGAAAAGATAATATTTATAAATTAATTAAAATCATTTGAAGACTCTATATATGAACCAAGGAAATATGTCTATAGCTGGTGTTTGGCAATGTAGTATCACCGTACAGTAGGAAGACTGCATACAGTAATATTTGTTCTACACATGCAAGTATAAGAAAGAAAACTAATTTAAAATAGTTGTTATTTTAATGTTAATGGTGTCACTTTCTTCACTGTTCTAGTATTGTTTGTCATAAAAACACATATTGGAAAGAAAATGCTTTCATGCTGTCTGCAAATTTTAGAGTGCTTCAGTGATTTGTCTGGGAATGATGGATAACTTTTAACAGGAAGATTTTATTTTTTAAATAAATAGTAAGTGAAATAAAGATTCACAAAAAATCCATCTATGTGTCTTTACAGTTGTATGATTTTTCAGATTGGAACAAATTTTACTGTTCAAATATTCCACTTTTCCTAAACTGATTGATTAGAACAGTTCTTTTGTGTGTGTATTGCATTGCATTGGATGCCCCATTTTAAATATGTTTCTTTTTTATTTTTAAATTGATTTAGTGAATTAATGTTTCAAATTCCAGTTCTCAGTGAATATTTCATTGTAGATGTCTTTTATCACTAGTAGAATGAATATTAATGTCACTTCTAAGAAATTATGCCACTCAATTTTTCTATCATTTACATACATTTTTGTATTCTGAGCTACCATCTTTGCTCTCATTTATTGAGATTTTAATTAAAGTATAGAAATGATCACAAAAACTTTAAAGAAAATGATAAAAGCAAATTATAATGTCAAATAAAATTGCTTTTGAATGTTAAAGTTATATTTTCTGGAATCACAGATTTCTTAAATTAGTCAAAGTGCACTAATTTGAGAATGTATTATAGAAATAATACTGATTAGTTTACTACCGTAAAATTTCTGTCAGACAACAATGAAAAGACAATGATATTTCTCACTAAACATACTAACTTAAAATCTTAATAGAATACCATGAAAGGAAATTACAAAAGTATACTACATTTCAATAAACTTATTTAATTTTGCATACTCTCTAATAACATAAAATTTCTCTCTTATTTGGCATAGCCCGTATTTTATACCTCAAGCAGGAGTAACTATGGATTGGATTTTTCACTTAATTTTGCTGCTGCGTTTCTACCTAGTTGAAGTTTTATTAGTTATATACCTGGAAAACATATAGAAATCAATTGCTTTCAACATATATATTTATAGGTTTATTTTGTAAACCCCAAAACCCGAATAAATCAGATGTCCATGACTTGAAAAAAATCAGGATTGTTGATTTTGTACTATTTTGAAAATGTAATTTGATTGTTCCTGGATAGCTTTTCTTTCTTTACATGCTGAGTTCAATAAGTGTTATAATTTTATAGCTATTAATAAATCATATAAGAATTAATAGCTGTAATTGGAGACTCATTTATAAGCTATAAAAGTGACTTTATTTATAGAATAAAACATTGGAGAAAATTCCTGGTATTAAAATGATTTTATGGGATAATGTATCTTGAAAACTATAAAGTAGTACACATATTTCAGATCCATTATTACTCATCATGTGAATAATTACCAAGATCTATGATTCATGCAAATAGTTTCTAACCCACTTGGGAAGAGCCATCTGTACTTGGTTGGTTTTCAGAGAATAATCAGTTATATATTCAAAATATGAGTTATCAACTTAGATCAAATATCTTCTTTAGTTTCTTCAAATCTAGATTCCTCATCTCTTTGGTGATCTCTTTCTAAATTCTAACACTGACTTCATGTATGACTTTAAAAAACTGTTCCTTTTTTAATTTTCATGCTTTTATCACTTATATATTGGACTTCTATGTCTGGCGGACTGAGCAACTTCACTGAAGATAACTATGTAATGTAGCAACTATTGTTAATTCCTATCATTTTGTTTTGAGGTCATGTATCATTTTTGGTGTTTTTGTGTTGTTTTGACTTTGTTTTCATTGTTGTTTTGTTTGCTTTTTTAAATGTTTAAAATAAAAAACTATAACTGCCAGATTTGTTATATTTGTTCACTTTCTCCAATCCAACATTTTAATTAGCAATTTGTTAGCATATTAGTCCTACTGTCTTACAAGAATATCATTCCAATGGCAGACTTATAACTCTGAACCTTTCTGTGAACGTTGCATGAAAATTAAACAATAGATTCTTGGTGTTATGATTGATACATTGTGTCAACTTGGGGAGTCTAGAGGTTTGGCTGAGTGACTCAGGAGGAAGCTAAGGTGCTTACTTTGTATACATCCTGAACCTGTGGAAGAGGAGGGCATGGAGATTGTGTGGGAGGTTCACGCGCCCTGAGTGGGGATAGGTTGTTTACAATGCAAAGGAAGAGAAGAGGCTGCTTGGAGCCATTCCTCCGTTTTGCTGGTTGTTTTTGCTGTGCTCTGCTGCCATGAACCGTTTGTCCTCTGCCATGTGCCATTCTGCCTCTTAGCCAGCCAAGTATGGACTGAAACCTCCACAAACTGTAAGCTAAATAAACCTTTCCTTTCTTCATTTTGGGTGTTGGGTATTTTGTCTCAGCAACAAGAGAAAAGTAACCAAGACACTTGGTAAGAATGAGATTAAAAGTGAAAGATCCAGGAAACTATAGAGTTTCTAGAAAAATATGTAAGATGACTGTGAAGAACTGATACTTATAATGCTTTGGGGACTTTATATCCATGACTTAAATAGACACTTTCAGAAAAGTTATGCCTGGGTAGGTTGGCTTCAGTACCAAAAACTTAATTCTAACTATATTCAGAAAATGATTGTTCCTTATATTTACTGAGTTTCTATAAAATGTTAATATCTGTTGTCACTACATACAGTAATATATTTTTAGTACTTACATTATTTCAAGAACACCTTATGATTTATAGTTTTAAAAGAAAAAAAGCCAACATTAATCTTATTAAAATTCTCAGAGAAAATGAATAAGAATATTGTTACTTTTACTATAAATATAATAGACTGAGATTTAAAGACATGAAAATAGGTGCTTATAATCAGAGAAATAGACAGTATTAAGACTGATAATATTTCCACTTTCTCTATGGTATGTAGATCCTATGTAATTGTTTCTCACTTCCTTATATATGAGCATCTTTTCTAGGGCAGATTTCTATGTGAAAATTTTAAAAATACTAGAATTCATGAAAAATTGTTGTCTGTTGTCAGATGACAGAGAAATTGGTTAGATATCCATCTTCATTGTAAAAAATGTACAATACTAAAGACAATTATTCTTTGAGATTTGATACCCAAAAGCTAGAATCATTCACTATCTTAATTTTTGAAAATTAAAAAATATACTTTATTAACAATAAAAAATGATGATAATTCTTTTTGTCAATACTTCACTTCGAAGGACAATTATCACCAAGGGAAGATTTTGCCACCTGGCCGATATTTGGGAAAGCGAGCATGCTAAGCAGCAAATACTTTTAGCAGTTAATGAGTAGCGGTCACGGGGTCCCTAAATATCCCAAATGCTCGGTACAGCAGCCACTAGAAAACATGTATGGTTATATTTTTCCTAATCCAGATACTGAGAAACCTTGATGGAGATAGATAATTTACTGAATAAATTACAATTGGGCGCTATGTGGATAATGAAATATGATTGTGAATTTTAATATTCATAGGAATTTTACATAACAAAACTCCTACATTTAAACCACATTTGTACTTTGTATTACACTTCTTGTTCATTAAAAGATAAGATAGAGATATTAAGTCATAACAAGAATAGTAATTTTTTACAGCTAGAAATAAGCAACTTAATTATGGTTAAATCAGATTTGGGAAAGATTATAAATCTCTGGGGAAAAGAATTGCATGTTATATTGGACTTTTCTATAAATCTGTGGACATTGTAAGTGTAGTGGTCAATTGATTATGTCAGCGTGAGAAGTTTAGAAGCTTAACTAAACTTGGCTCAGCAATTCTCCACCTTAGGGTGTAGAGGAGCCACCTCAGGTGGATCGCCACCTAGATGATATAAAGGCAGAGGAGGAAGGACAGAGGACCTTCCACACCTTTAGGAGGAGCTCCAGTCTTCCCCTGCAGCTTGGACTTCGTCTCCTGGCCTCTAGTGCAGACTCTGACTTCCGCCTTGGATCCTTCAGCCTTCCGTCGCAGACTCATCGGCCTCCTGGTTCGGACTTGCACAGAACTCCGCAGTGAACTCCAGATCCTGGACTGATTCCTTCAGTATTACTGGGCAGACACACTCCGTGCGCTTCCTTCCTCTTGGGCTGACTGTCGTAAGCCAATCTTATAACTTCTTATATATTTGTACATCTTGTGTTATACCTGTTTCGCTAGTAAAACCCTGACTGATACAGTAAATCATACAGATATAGGGCTGAAGAGGCACCATGACTGTTTTATTTCTAAGAACAGAGAAAACAGGAAGACTCCAGTTGACGGCAAGTCTGCATTTCCCCAAATGTTTGCTTTTTATTAGGTTAAGCAGCTAGGGGATAGATAGCTAAACAGACAGAAAAATGGGTAAGCATCTCCAGGCAGCCCGAAACGCATGGCATTTTGCTATGAGTTTGTAATCTGAGTTCAGCTGCTGCCACAGCCCCTAATAAGTCTTTTCCTCGTGCTCTTTTGATCTGTCAGGACACTTTTATTGAAGCAATACAGACTTAGTGTGAAGAATATAGAAAAATGAAATCATTAAACCTGTTATCACTCTATGTCCTAACTCAATGAAATCTTGGAATCCAGAACATACTAGTATGAGTAATATTGTGATTTCAACATAATTCCATGACACAGGGAGAATAGAGAGAAGATAAACTAGGGTCTAGCTATGTAGCACAGGCTTATATAGCCCAGGCTGGCCTTGAATCCATGGCAATCCTCCTGCCTCAGCCTCCTGAGTGTTGAGATTATAGGCTGCACCACTGCACCAAGCTTTGATTATTTCTTTTAAAATATATTATGGATTCTTGTGGAAACGATAAGTTTTGGAACACAAGGAGTGAGAGTTAAACATATATCATGGATCATTAATCAAACTCAAATTTCATGCTATTATGTGATATTATCATAGAATAGATGGTTTATATGTAAAAGCAATTTATTTTACACCGTTCCAGAAGCTACGTACTTACAGATCAAGGCACTGGCAGATTCTGTCTCTGGTGAGGGCCAGTTATACGGTCCATGGACAGCTGTCTTCCTGCTCTGTCCTCATGTGACTGGAGGGATACAGAGAACCTCTGGAGTCTTTTCTATAAGAGCCCTCTTCTCCTTCATGAAGGATCTTCATCACTGCTAAAGTCTCAGAGAAACTGCGTGATTTCTGACAGCCTCGCCTATGTTTACAAGCCCTTCAGTTCTGCGCTATAGGTTCTTGAAATTTCCAGTTGTCCACCAGCTTTAACGGTCAATATCTTCATCTAGCCCATTTCTCACCCTAGTAGTGCTGCTTTAGTAATCTCAGGATCTGAAATCTTGTTTTTTTAATCATCTGGGTTCTCCTCCTACAATGCCACCAAAATGGTCTTTTAAAAGATCAGTGTGGGGAACATCAAATCAGAGAGCGGCTGACTGAGTCTTACTTCCCCAGTGGAAGTGTTTTATTTCCTTCTGATGTTTTCTGGCCAGAGAAACCTAAAGTATGTGCAAAGCAAGCTAAGCCAAAGTGACCCACTCACAATTCTTTAAACAGGACTTAAACACTTACAAATAAATAAAAACTAAGTTGGTTTTGATTATATGGAGAAGTCCATGAGGACCTAGTATCCTGTCTTGCTGTAGATTCTAGATAATTACATCTACTTAAGGATTGCAGTCTTTTCATACTTCTGACTCCAAGACTTACCCCATGTACGACATTCTCTTCCAAGTTAGAAATGAATGTGTTTATCACAGAACTCAAATAGTCAAGGTTCGACACTTGGCACACTGGAACATCTCCTTGTTATCTGTTTCCCTGCTCATATTTTTTGAAGTATTCTGAATATTTTTTCCCTTCTAAGACGTGTACCTGTTTCTCCTCTTGCTGGATCAGTTGTCTATCAAGTAGTCACTGGGTTATGCTAGTCCTTTAGAATTCCTTAGAGAAAGCCTTCCTTGACACTGTAAAATAAATCAGGCTATCTTAGTTTTTACTCAGCATTTTCTTACAGAATTTGTCTCAATTTATGAGAGAAACACTTTACATAAGTATTTGCATGGGGAAAGAATGTTAAGGTAGCTTAGCTTTTAAACTGAAGGAGTCTAGGAACTCCCTCTGGGGACTGAGTCTCTTCCTGATCTGCTTTTTCATTCTTAATGCCAAGTATAGTATTTGACACAAACTAGCTACCAATTATGTGTTGACCGAATAATAACAATGAGTCCATTTGTCATTAAATGTTATCTGAAATCAGCCTATTACCCCGCTATATCTGCTGTATAATTTATTGCAGAATTTAATGATACTTTAATTTTATTGTACTTGTGCTAATTTGTTTATTATTCTGGGCCATACAAAATTTAAACACAAAGCAGGAGAAGGTGCGTAAAAAGAAAGTAGGCAATAAACTATTCTTTTATTCGGATGTGAGGTTAGCTGACAGTTTGATACCTCCAAAACATTGACAGATGACATGTGGATGCTCTGTGGTCACACACATCAATATACATGAAGTCTAAATAAAAATTGTTCTCTGGCTAAATATCAAAATACATATAATTTACTCAATACATCTATTATTAGCCACCTTGCTGTTTTCTTTTTGTAAGACAGTATAAATAAAATTAAAAGAATAGCGTGGCTCATAAATATTTCTTTGAATTTTTATTTAAATATTTAGAATAGTTATCACAACTATCTTTGTAAAATCAATTGCTATATGGTATTCCCCTTGTCTGCCAGGGTAGGGAGTGCTGTGCTACAGTAGAAATATAGTCCATCAGTTTCTGTGCCAAAAGAGGCTGTTGGCTGAGTGGGGTTGTAGCACAAATTACTTACATTTTCACCATGATGTAGTACTGTGTTTATTAGATACTGCCTTCAAAGAGTTCAAGTTTCTATCCAAAACCCTCAGATCCGTTTTCGCTTGACAGTCAGTCCCTAAGCATATCACCACACAATGAACTCTAATGTTAAGGATGTAACAGTAGGAAGTAATCGGAATACTTGTCAGGAGTCCTCATTATTACAATATTTATACTTTAAAACTATGTATTATCCAAGTTCCTTCATTCCCATAATTCTCTGGTGTGGTCTCTAATTACTCTCTGAGCTCCCACCGTGTTGGCAAAACACCAAACTTCTTTTGTCTATGCTGCGCTTAATCTGAAGTGTTTTTCTCCCATCCTCACTTATTTAAATACGTTCATTCCATTTCTGCTTCAGATGCCATCTGATTTATCTGCCATTCTTAATTTCCAAGTCTCTTTGGAGGCACAATTAAACATGTCTCTTTACTGGGAAACTGTGCTTCTTATTGGTCACAGATCTCCGTAGTTTGTCAGCCTGCCTTCCACTGCTGGGCGTTCATCTATTATTCTCTTGTAAGAAAATAGGAACCGAATTCTGACCCTCAATTTATAATACAAGTCTTTCTAGTGAGAAGATTCTGATTAAATACTGAGTATGACAATAAATAGAGGCAGATTATGCCACATAATTTTATTACCTTGAAACATTAAACAATGCTACTACTTTGTTATTTTGACCTACAAAACTGACAATATATCTGTACTGAAACTTCAAAATTCGGGGCAGAGTTCATCCTCCTCCCTTCCTGAATTGCCCAGGGTCAGCAGGGCTGGAGACAGGAGTGTGTGTTGGCTCCTCCCCTCCTACACGGACCCAAGAGGGTCCACACGGTGAGAAGAGACTGAGATCCACTGCTCCCTCCCTCTGCTGGTGGGACTCAGGGCCCAGAGCCCTGCAGGCGCACCGGCAGCACGGTAGGGCCCTGGCTAAGGCATATATCATGGACAGATGGAGGTAGAGGCTTGGAAATGTCTCATGCAATGGTAACAATACAAGGGAACAGGTGAGGTAGTCAGGAGAACCACCATTGCGCTTGGGGACAAAGACGTGAGGAATGAAGCAGGTGGGTAGGAGCACCCCCTGCTCTTTTATTCTATTTTTTCTCTCTCTTTCTTTCTTTTTGTTTTCTAAATGACTGGGGAGAAGGCCAGCCTCAGAAAATTAATCCCATCCCCAAATCCAGGGACAAAGGTCAGACTCCAGCCCATCAGCTGAGGAATGGATAAGAAAGATACGCTTCAGCGATAAAAAGGATAAACTGGAGACTTTTATAGGTAAATAGATGCAATTTGAGACCATACTCAAAAGTGAAATAATTCAGATCCATTTGTGTATTCATCCTATTGGCTCACTAGTGTGAGAAACTGAAGGAATAAATAAAGTCCAAAATGTACAATAGATAGATAATGTGAATTGGGAAGAAATTGTTCAAAAGAAAAGACAAACTGCGATGGTGGAAAGGGGAAAGGAAGGAAGAGAAAAAGAAAAAAAATATTTGTCCACAAGATAGTTAAAGTAGTTATATGTGGAGAAGGACATTCTTTAGTTAATCTTTCAATGTATTGCCTTAGGTATAACCGGGCCTAGGTTGCTGTGTTCTGGAGGAAGTCTAACAAAAGCTTTGTAAGCCCTGGTGCCGACACTAAATGTTTTGCTGTGTTATATAAAAAGGAATGGTGACATGATGGCGATGTAGTCAAGGCTCAGGCCTATGGTGATTGAGTTGTACTGTTCTTGCTAAAACGGTTGATATCCACCCATTAGCCCAGGTGCCTCTTTTGTTTTATCTCAATAAAAGGTTACGGAAAAGGTGATTCGGGGCTGCAGACAAGAGAACTGTGAGCCCCCTGATCCCAGAACATTGTCTCTCTTGTATTTCTTTCTCTTCTTACTTTTTTATTCATCCACGGGTACCTCATTTTTGGGACCTGTTCACCCTGGACAGAAACGGATATTAGACCAACAGTTATACAGCTAGTTTCTCTTAGTTATTTGAAAAGAACACAGTGATATATGTGCACCCATGTTCATAGCAGCACAATTTGTAATTGCTAAATTGTGGAAACAACTCAAATGTCCATCCACTGAGGAGCGGATAAAAAAATTGTGGTACTTTTATATAATGGAACATTACTCAGCTATAAAGAAAGATAAACTCAAGGCTTTTATAGGTAAATGGTCACAACTACAGACCATACTCATAAGTGAAATAAATCAGACCTGCATGTGTAAGCAACATACTGTCTCACTAGTGTAAGAACCTGAAAGAGTGAATAAAAACTAGGAGGTATGATGGACACAGTGAAATGAAAGGAAAATGCTCAAAAGTAAGGGGCAGCTGGGGTGTGGGAAAGGAGAAGGGAAAGAAGGAGAAATCATGTATGTATGTATACACAGGATAGCTAACAGTGGTACTACTGTCTTCTATTGCTTTACTAAAGGGAACAGTTGATGACTACCTGTTTGATCATTATTGTAGGTCTCTATTTGTTTTCCTAAGATGCCACTTTGAAGATATAAATAGTAATACAACAACCATTGTTAACTTCCTACCACCTTGTCTGTAACTCTGTATTGTTTGTATTATTCTTATGGTGTTTTGTAAATGGATATCTATGTGTTAATGTTTTCTTCTTTTACTTTTCAAATAAGTTAAAAAAAGAAAAAAGAAGTTTGTGCTAATATTGATTGGACAAGGTATCATGCCTATATCCTGTATTCTGAATAACTATAATGAAGGCAATACACAATGTATTAATTATTGCAACTGTCCTACTATTCTGCTTGGAAATGGTGTTATCGTTATTTCTATATTTTTCTCTTTAAAAACTTCAGGGAAGAATTACAGGATAAAACCAAATATTTGGAGGATTTGGTCATCATACTTGTCTCTGGAAACAATAGAGAATCAATTTATAAAAATTAAATGACCATAGAAATTGGGATCCCCAAATTTATTTGGGATGAAATGTATAGAACGAGACCTATGTACAAATGTACTGCCACTATTACTTGCTCATGAGGACTGGCTACTTTATTACAGACAGTATCTTATTTATATAGAAGAATTTACATATGGTAGATAAATTATTTTTACATTTGCAACACAACATGTTCTCCCATGGGCAGTAGGGGGCGCGCTAAAAGTAATAAAGGCATTGAATTTTATTTAATGGTACTATTCTGCCTCTCTTCCTTTTTTGAAGTAAAGAAGAAATCAATAAATTTCTCATGTTATATTGCTCAATGGCAGAAGTTAATATAAGAAGAACAAACACTTTTAGAGATGTCTGTACAGCCAGAGAATAATTCTAGTGTGATGCCACTACATGCGATCTACAATCACAAACTGTCTTTGCTTTGGAAGGTAAAAGTATCGCGATGATTGCTCTACTCTTGCGCGTCTATGAAGACTGAGAAATTAAAAACTGCAGAGCAGTTTATGCTATTTAAAGGAGATGATCTACAAGAGCCACTTAAGTAACAGAAACGCTACCTGTCATTAGATCTTGCCCACCACGGAGAGAAATTCAGTGTTTGAAAAGCTGTAATGTGATTTTACTTGAAATGCACAGGCTTCAACTTTCTCTCTGTGGAGTAACTCTGATGCAATGGTGCCAGTCTCTGGTTAATCTGAATATCATAGTAATCCTTCAGAAAACTTAAATATAAGATCCAGAGAAACTTCTTTCTTAATTTACTTTTGTACTATCCATTAAAAATATAGCGCTTTCAACAATTTCCATTTTATACACAAATGTGCTGATTTCCTGTATTTTAAATCTTTGTAACAGAACATTAAAAGGCACTTACTCTTTCCTAGTGCTGACTGAAATGTCAGGGAGACAGAGTTAGATACCAAAGTTACTGTGTGAGTAACCTGTACGTGGAACATCT
This sequence comes from Dinomys branickii, assembly GCA_004027595.1. Taxonomy (NCBI): domain Eukaryota; kingdom Metazoa; phylum Chordata; class Mammalia; order Rodentia; family Dinomyidae; genus Dinomys; species Dinomys branickii. The sequence continues at coordinate 32,114 of PVLD010012948.1, read as the reverse complement.
AAGGGGAAGAGCACTACCATTCTTAAATTATAAAACCTCCTCCAAAACTATAAAACATAGGCAAAAAAATATGGGAGGGAGGGTTGTGCGAAATGATTCTGAGAGGCTGGTGCCCTAATGATCAGGATTTGGAAAAATGCAAGTCTGAACCCCAGTTTAGAAAACTGCAGTGGAATTGTGGGTTGAGGTCTAAATTTTACTCTTTAAACTATTCTCTCAAAAACTCTGTATTAGAAAAGACATGCTATAGGATCTCTTGCTTTAGGAAGGATCTCAGATTTTTCCCAAGTTTGTTGATATGGTGAATATTTCCAGTGGATTTTATGGCTTTTTTTGCGGGGGGAGGAATTCTGTGGACTTTTAAAAAATATGAATTTCGGATGTGTTGGGGGAACCTTAGACTAAAGAGGCTCAGTGAACCTTAGACAAAAGAGGGTGGCTTTATTCCAACAAATGTGTAGTTGTTGACAAATGTGAGCAAAGCTACACCCTAGATAAAGAGGCAGGCGTTCCTGAAAGGAGACTGCTAAAGAAGAGATCAAGGAAGGAAGTACTAGCCAGTCACAACATGCTCATTATGGAAGTAGCGCAGTCCTGTTCAGACTGTTTGGAAAGCAGAGATTTAACCCTTCACTAGACAGAGATTTCTAGATTTCCTACACAAAGCAGTGCTGTCTTATTTCTTACCTCCTTTTAGTCACCGTAGCCGCCTGTCCTGTCCGGGAAGAAATCAGCTCCACCGAGTGTGACCGAGTTTGGTATCAGAAGAAGGCAAACCGGCTCCAATCTCGTTTCCTCCTAGACGGAACATGCAAAAGAAACCAGAGAGGAAGAAGGAAGAGCGATTCATTCTAAAAACAGCTTATAGCAATGAGATGTAAGCACACTTGTAACTGGATGATCTGACGATTGAATTCTGGCCTACATTTTGTTATAAAAAGTGTTCTTTAATATCTGTGACTTAACAAGACAGCTATTGTCTTCCAATAGTCTAACATCAAAAGCAGGGAGATTGTAGCATTAAATAGAACTTAAGGGAGGGAGGCAGCCCAAAATAATTGTATTTTGATTTAAATTCTCATGTATGTAGGAAGGGGCATTAAAATGTATACACACTCGAGGCAGAGAAAAGTAGAACGCAAAAATAATATACAAAAACTAATATTCACAGCAGATGGTGTTTACCTTCCGATGGGAAACCTAGAGGATGTCGTATATCACTGAAAACCCATACACTGCCAGCCCGCAGAGAAGGAATTGAAAATGCAAGTACATTTTCAATGACCAAGGTTACCCAAGCAACCGTTCGCTGTCTTAACACACGCCTGGAAGCTGAAGGCACCACCTTTAGTACCTCTCGTAAGTGTAGGGACACTTGTATTAATCTCACGTTGTCTCAGTAAGTTTAGTATTGATGTGTAATAATTTAGTATATATGTTCAATCTATGACACTGAAAATGTCATATAAATATAAAACACAAAGTACATATTTTACTTCTTACAACATGAGGGAATGTTATGTATTAATAGTCTTCCGTCTTTAACTTTCTCCATTCAAATTTAACAGCCGAGATTGAAAACTGGTTTAGAGAAGAAGCATTAGTCGCTTGGCAGCCCAGTAATGATGTTTCCTGTATTCACAGTACATGTACCTGAGATGGGAGACCTATCAAGGAACAGAGAAGCTTGTCATTGTTTCTTGCAAATTTATTTTTATTTTTCCTCCCTTGTGTCCAAGTAAGAATGTTGAAATTGCTTGCTGCCATCACCTTGCTGTGTGTCCGATGTCATCCACGTTCCAGTCGTAGGTAGGAAGTAGGACCCCTAATGCTGCTAGGTCTTCGTCCCTGGAAATTGTAGATGCTACATTTAAGGAAAAAAGGTCGCAGCAGATAAAATTAACATACAGATCTTGAGATGGGAAGATGATTCAGGGTTAACTGCATGCACCCTAAAATCACGGATTTTCTCACAAGAGACAGGGAGAAGGAAGCTCACACCCACGGAAGGGGAAAAGCCACAGGCCAGGGAGGAGAAGAGGGCTGCGTGGTGGAGCCACAGACAAGAAACGTTCATGGGAGCCAGAGGCTAACTATTTTCCTCCTAGAGCCTTTTTTTTTGCACAACTTTCTATTAGTACATGTGTGGTGGATTGACAACTGGTGGTCAACGTGTGTCTTGGTTACTTTACTCTCGTTGCTGAGACAAAATACCCAACACCCAAAATGAAGAAAGGAAAGGTTTATTTAGCTTACAGTTTGTGGAGGTTTCAGTCCATACTTGGCTGTCTCAGAGGCAGAGTGGCACAGGGCAGAGGGCAAACTTCATGGCAGCAGAGCACAGCAAAAACAACCAGAGCAAAAGGGATGAATGGCAGGCAAGCAGCCTCTGTCTCTCCTCTACCTTGTAAACAGCCTACCCCCACCCAGGGGTCATGTAGCTCTCACACAGTCTCCATGCCCTCCTCTTCCACAGGCTCAGGATGTGTACAAAGTAAGCACCCTGGCTTCCTGCTGAATCACTCAGTTAAACCTCCAGACTCCCCAAGTTGACACAATGTATCAACCATAACAACGTGTAACCTCCAGCTGAACTGAGTAAGCGTGGTGCTGGGTGTGGGAGCCCACCTGGGGTCTGTTGTCAGCAGCATAAGAGGCAGAGCTGGAGAAGAAGGGAGGCTGTTGGGAGCTGGTAGGAGCTGTTGAGAGCCTGTTGGAAGCTGAGAAGAGCTGTAAGGAGCTGTTGGCTCTCCTTGAGGAGCTTGCCATGCTGGATTTCCTGAAGAACTCGGCTATTTTCATCCTGAGGAGCTTGGGACCTTGTCACTGAGAATGGCTTTGTTCACTTTGAGGGAGCTCTGGTCCTCACTCTGAGCATCGCTTCCTGGCTCCGGAGGAGAAGATGGTGCACTGCTCAGTCTCCTGAAGAAGCTTGTCACGTTGTATTTCCTGCTGGGAAAGGAAGTCCATTGTCCTTATCATCAGAAAAGCTGGGGACCTCACCATTACTGAGGACTGTGGTACTTTTAGGGGGAGCTCTCGTTCTCATTTTGCGCATTGTTTTCTGGATCCAGTGCAGATCCTTCATGCTGCTAGTACAGATCCTTCATCCTGCTAGCACAGACTTCCAAGATTCCACCACTGAACTTTGGGCCTTCCCAGTGCAGATCCATGAAACAGGCCTGCATGAGATGTTGTTATGGGCTCTGGGCCTCCAACTGGACTCGTGGGAGGCATAGTTATGGGCTCTAGGTCTTCAGCTGGGCTCATGCAGGACATTATGTTGGGATCCAGGCCCTCTGCTGTATTCTTTGGTCTTTACTGTGTAGACAGATTTCCTGCACTGTCTTGTGTATGATTCTTGGGTGACTGTTATAAATAATCTTATACAATATGTGTCCTGTATTCTATAGTTCTCCTTTGCCAAACTCCAAACCATGACATGTTTACAGTTCATGTAATTTTCATAATAAAGCTCAAATCTTTTCTTGACCCTTCCTTTGTCGCCTGCCTCCCTCCCTTCTCTAAATCCCCTTTTCTCATTTTCATTCGTGGTTCCATTACTGATCTGACATCATGTTTACAACATGTGACGCCTGCCTTCATGAGGCTATGAGTTCCTGGAAATGGCATTTCATTTGTCCACTCATTTTCCCTCCCCCGGCTTTGTCCCATGTTCTCTGGGCTGCCTTCTTATTTGCAAGAGACACACAAAGAAAGGCAAATGTGAGACATTTGTAGGGAAATGGATGTACTTGAAACATGATGTTGAGTGACACAAATCAGACACAGAAGCTTAAATACCATATGCCACCTGTCATTTGTGAAGCCAAGGGGCAAACAGAGAACACACTGAAGGATGGACAGAGAGACAAGCAGACAGACCTCCAACAGCATTTTGCCAGGGTTGTCTCAGCTTACTTGATCTCAGGCTAATAAGGCTGATTTTGGGCTCTTATCTTCTAGAACTGTGAATGAATCTAAGTCCTTGTTTGAAACTACAAGGTTTGCAGTAATTCACTGCAGCTGCTACGGGACACTCATTGGAACTTTACCCTACTGTCTCTCTCTTTCTCACCTATTTTTCTAAGTTCTAAAGCTGAAATGAAATTCCAGTGTTTAGAACTTATTTGGTCCAGTGTTTCTAAAATTATGCTTCTCCAAGCATAGTCTCCCTGGATGTAAATAAAGGGTCATTAGTTGGAGTAGAGTGAAAAGTCAGCTGTTATTCCAAATTTGATCCCACTGATGGTTCACAGAACTCTCCTTCCTTCCTGTCTTTCCTGGGGACAAGGCTTGATTTGGAGTGCGTCCATCCATTTTTCTCAGAATCAATGTTAGATTCTAAAAATCACAAACCAGTCATTCCTTTTATAAACAATTGGTTTTAGAGTAAATAACAGTCTGGGTCTTAACCAAAAGTACAAAGAATAAGGAATGACAGTGAGGAATAATGGTTGGTGAATCTTTGGGAACACACTTTTGTAATAATTGTAAATATATATTATTCAGAATGAAAAGACAATTTTCATTTTGTGGTTGAAACTGGCATAACCATCTTGTGAAGGGGGAGACACAGTGAAGACCACAGCCAGCACTGCAGGCCAGGCAGCAAAGCAGAAAATGGGGGAACCTGAACCCATGACCAAGTCCATGAATCGATGCACCACGGGAGATAGAAACTAATTTCTAAGCCATTTTGAACTTGCCTTTAACTAAATTTAATTGTAAGAATAATGCTATGTCAAAATGTTTACATGTAAAACAAAATAATTAGGTGTACATCAAAGGTAAAATTCATCTTAAGGTTACTGAGAATATTATTACTTATATCATCATCATATTAGTAGCTACTTTATTAATATTTATTGAGTGTACATATATGTAGAATACAAATGGGGCAGTGCTCCCCACAATATAGAAGGCTGAGGAAGAAGGGTCACAAGTTCGAGCCCAACCTGGGCAGCGCAGTGATTTAGTGAGTGTCTGTATCAAAATAAAAAAAAAAATGGAGATGTAGCTCAGTGTTAAAGCCCTGAGTTCCTGAGTTCAAACTCCAGTACAACACACACACACACACACACTACATCTCACTACATACATATATATATATATAGAGAGAGAGAGAGAGAGAGAGAGAGAGTCAGTTTGCAAAAAATGTGTACACAATTCAGCAATTCTCCATATTAATAATTGTCTGGAGGCTAATGGCCACCACTTTGAGCATCTCTAGTAATTCTAGAGGCCAAAGGTAATAATCTCATGTTGTTTCAACAAATTTAATAAAATATGTATACAACGTTTTCTTTTTCTATTGTATAGATTTTTGGTGGTCTTTCTCTCTCTCTCTCTCTCTCTCTCTCTCTCTATATATATATATATATAGATAGATAGATGTAATCTTCATTAACTCAAATGAAAGATTAATAGAAGACAAAATATATATTCTGTATAAAGTATTTATGTTCTGTTTAATATCCAGGGAAGTAAAAAACTGAGGAAGAGTATTATAGTCTAGAGGTTTTTTTTTTTCTGCTTACTTTTCAAGTATCTATTTCTCTGGGTAAATACTGAACTTGACACTAGAAAAAATCAATAATTTTTCAAGTCTACATGTTCAAACTGTATCTGCATTGAAAAAAGTTAGAAGGTCTTGCAAGAAGAAGTGTGTGTGTGTGTGTGTGTGTGTGTGTATTTGCTTAAAATATATCACACTTACAAATTTTACTACAGGAAGATATATTCGTCATCATGTGAAAGATGCACTAATCTTTCCTTAAGAATGGGGTGCTTTTTATATAAAAATATGTTGTAATAGAAATATAGATACATTCAGTAATTTCTCTTCTGTGAAACTACATTTGTTGGTTGTAGAAATTCTTCCCCTAGGCAAGAGATCTTTATGCTACAGAGGCATGCAATATATATATGCAACATATATGGAGAAAAAGAGACAGAGAATAATAAAGCTTTAATAAAGTCTTAAAAGAGCTATACTCTACAGCATTGAGAAAAAATATTTTCTGAGTTAAATATAAATGCAGATATTGGATTGTTGCATGTAAAAATAAATTAATGAGTTGGTTTTTACTATGAAATATTTTAGTAGGTGTTTTTGTCTGGCCAGAATCTGAACATGCTTGTCGAAATAAGACAAAAAGCAATTCCTTGTTTTAAAACTTGTAAAATTCTATGAGTTTGGTCTGCAAGCGTATATGCAGTTCTGGGATCTGCATTCTCTGGATAGCACTGCGCACTGAGCACACTGGAGAGGTGACTGTGGAAATGCATTTAAGCGGTAATCTGCACTAGGACTGCTTCATCCCCAGGATTTGGAAGGTGAGCAGATGGTAGATGGAAGAGTGAGGAGATTATTTCAGAAAATCTTTCAATTCTGACACCAAATACCTTTCATATTGTTCCATCTGAGGAGGCAATAAAAATGCATCTGTTTTCTGAGAAGACTAGCTTGGCGTAGTAAGAAGAAAAATGAATCTTTGGACTCTCATTTAGCCAAATTCAAATTATAGATCCATCCACTTATTATCTGCTCATTTAGAATTTCTGAACTTTAATTTCCCCAAATAAAATTTATTGCTAAGTTAAATTATGAAGAATGAATGAAAACTTGTGAATCAACATGGTACAGTCAATCTTCAACTCAAAAAATCTTCCTACTACTAGCAAGTACAGCAGAGCAAATAAAACGTTCCTGTACACACCACACACAGAATGGACTCAGAAAGCAATGAATGAGGGCGGGTCACATCTATGTGGAGTTCAGTGTCATAAAGCAGGTTATTCTGAGCAGATCCCATGGAAGCTGCTTTGGAAACTGAACTCCGGGGCCATGTTCAGAAACAGATCAGGACAGCAGTCAAGTATAACCCAGACCAACTATGAAATGAAGCCGAGAGGAGTAAGCTTGGAGACAAAGGCACAGTCTTTCCACATGCCCCTAAAGCAAGCATAATTTTAGCCCTTATATTCTAACGTGTGAGACTGACTAAGAAACATCTAAGTAAAATCTTTTATTAATGCAAGATTATATGTGCCTACCAAAGAAACTAAAAACTAATCAAGCGTAGATTGAAATTCAGATGAGGGAAAGGCAGGGGTAGAAAGATCCTCAGGCAGATGTGAGGAAAATACAAGTGAGAAGAGAGAGAGAGGCAGACGGACAGACAGACAGAGATTAAGTTTATTCAAAAATGAACGAAATAAATTCACAAGTAAAGCATCCATAACACATGGAAAAATTCTAACAATAAGAAGTTCTGCTTGCAAAAATCAATAACTTAGAAAATTTGTTTTAATGGTAAATTTAAAATAAGTATTTCAGGCATGCTCACAAATATAAATGAAAATAAAATAAATCATCAAGTTACTTAAGTCAGGAATAAAAATACTTAGATAAACATAAAGAATTTGAAATAGAGATATTGATATAAATAAATAGAATGAAATCAACTAAATACAAAGACAAAAATGCAAAACCATAACTGATTAAAAGTTCAAACACAAAGTGATTTTTAAAACACATAAAATAGCAGTTAAGACAGGTAGAAGCTTGAGGGAAACATACAACAATAATCTCAGGAATTGCAATAGAAGGAAATAAGGAAGGGAGATAAAAACAAAAGCTCTGCTTCGTTTTGAATGTTTTTCACTCTCTTCAGTGGTTTGATCAATCTTGCATTCATACCTCTGGTAAGCTGAGCAACTTCACTGAAGATAACAATATGTAATATAACAACCTTTGTTACTTCCTATCGTCCTGTTTTGAAATCCTGTGTTGTTTTTGAGTTGCTTTGTCTTTGTCTTTATTTTGTTATTTTGTTCTTTTCTCTTTAAAATTAAAAGATCAATGTTTAAAAATTTGTTGAAAAATATTCTAGGGCTGAAGAAACATAGTAAATAAGAGATTTGAGTACAACGAAGGAAAAAATAATTTCATATTATATCATTGTAAATGATCTCTAGAGAATCAAAATTAAAAATAAATTCCTGAAATCTTTCAGGGCTAAAAATACCCACAAATAATTATAAATAATTGATAGTTTCAGTGACATGCAAATTCTTACCAACATTAACAGAAATCACAAAACTATAAGCTAATAGCAAAAAATGCCAAATAGAAATATATATCATTATAAACTTTTAAATCAGCAAAATCATACAAACCAGATGGAGGGAAGAGGTGAATGCCAAGACAATTTATGCAAAATTTATCTCTAAGTGAAACTTAAAGCACTGAATTTCATTATTTAAGAAAAGACAAACTATAGAAAAAGTATAATATGCAAGATATTAGTGAGTCAAGAAATTGATGAGGAATTTCAATAATTTTGTTGAGTGCTAATGGTGATATTGTTCATGTGTCTCCAGACAGAATCCTACTATAACCTTAAATATCAATAATACCTTTGGGATCACAATGAATATTTATAGGAAGACATGGTCCTTATCATGATTAAGAGCTAGGATATGGTTACCTATCAGTTGTAGATATTATTTGATAAGATTAAGATATACTATGGCTTAAAATTTATAAGCTATTCAAAGATACAGCAATGTGAAACAGGCTATATAATGTAAATTGTAAATATATTATTTAGTAACATAAATTAATGATCTAAGTAAATGAATAAATGAAATAATCATGATTATCTCTTCTGAGTTCTAACTAATAAATGTTGAAAGAATGTTAGATTATTATTGGCAATTCTTCAATGCAATATGTCAAAATTTGATAAGGAAGCACATATTTAGCTTGTTTGAAAGGGCAGCACCTCTTTGCAAATTTCACATTCATTACAGAAACAATAACTTTAAAATGGAGAAAACTGACACAGCATTTGCTGCAACTCTGATCAAAGTTACCATCACCAGAGTTGTAGTATATACACAACCCACATCTGGTGTTTCCTGATATAAAGCTCTAAGAAAGCTGAAACATTACTTCTATTGTGTTCCTGCTGATGGTTAACAATCTGGAGTGACATGGTCACACAAGGAAATTAAAAGTTTATCAAAAATTAAAAGAGGGGAGAGAGGGAGAGAAATATTACTCACCCATAAAGAACACTAAAATCACATATGGCACAAAATGGATGGAACTGTTTAATCATCACATTAAGTGGAATAATCTAGAATTAGAAAGTTAAATATCATGTCTTCTTTCATATATAGAAACTAAAACTATTGAAAAATTAAAAGATGATGTAAACGTTGGAAGATAGACTCAGGGAAGGAGCTCATGAAAAGTGGTTACTGAGGGAAAAAGGAGTAATGAAGGGTGAAAATGTTTCAAGTATGTTATGTGCATGCACAGAGGTGCTGCAACAAAACCAATACTTTATACGATTAATATACACGAATACAAAAGAAATGAAATAAGAAATTAAATGGAACGTTAAGAACAAAACACAAAAAGTATGACATTTATAAAATAGCAGTAAATTTGCATTGCATTAGTTAAACCTTTCTCTCCTAAGCTAGCTTGACTGTAATCATGAATTCAGATTTGAGGAAAAGATATTCACAATCTTTATGCTAGTATCTTATTTAAATGATTTCCTAAATCATTGTAAAAGCATCATAAGACATCCCAAAGCATTGATATTTCCTAGAAGTGACAGTGCGAAATTTTAGTTGTAACTTATACACATATTTTGAGAATTTAAATTGTGAAGTATGCATGCATGCTTAATTGTCAGATTTGATTGAATTTTCAAATCAGCATGGCGTCAATCAAGTAAGTTTACATATAAGTCAGTCTACAAGTACAATATAAGCACTAATATAGCCCTTTTTTCTGGGAGGCCCCTTAGTCTCTTGGGGGCAGGTTCCCTGTGGTCCCCTTCTCCGTTGTGGGATGTGTTTTGGTTTCATATTTCTCCTTCATTGTTGAAAAACATGTGCTGAACGTTGACCTCATAATAAATCCCTCTTTGCTTTCTTTACATCCTGTCTCACACATAGAAAAAGAACATGTGAGTAACTGTCGTCCTTCATCCAGCTGTGCCTCAGATTCATGAACTCCGTGTTTATTCCCATTAGGAAATTCGGGCACTCAGAAATATAATGCTAAATGTAATCCTAGGTAAGAATTCTTTAATACTTTCCTAGTAATCAGCCTCATTGACTATAAATGAGGATATTGGTTGCCCTTCCGTGATTGGGCATTGCCAGTGTCAATCATTTCTATGGGTATATCCCAGTAGAGAGAGCAGCAGTAAAAGTGCAGGTAGTGTACTTACCTTCCCACAAAGCCAGACAGGTGACATATTACACATAAAATGTAGAAATCGTGTACTTTCTAAACAGGAGCATGGCATCATTTAGGAAAGGTATCCTAATGACACTATTTCTGTACTTATACTACTTTTTATAGTTTATACTTTTATATTTTATTATTATTTACATTTAATTTCCAAGTAAACATGATTCCATATTAATTGTGCTTTTGAAAGTAAAAAGTATGCACTTAACACTTTTATCACCTTTGCTGATTCTACCTTTATTTTGAATGCAAAATAATCTTACCAGTTCCCTTGTATTTTCTACCGACAAATAAAATATTAACTAGAACACTCAGTAACCTGTTTCATTGGTGAACTTTGTATGACTTTTTGATTTGATTGGCACTGAGGCATCAGTGACAGTGAGAAATTCATTGTAGAAACTACCTTTCTCTGTTAATCAAATGAGATTCATTCAGGAAAGCAGCAGTGTTAGGGCACTGTGTTATGTCCTACATGAATTAGAATGTGTTTCCATAGTATCAGATGGAGACAGAAGGTGCAGACCAGAGTGTGGAGCACCAGCAGGGTTGTTAAGCAGTTATTCCAGGATCAAACATGTCCAGCATTCAGAGCATGATGCAGATGAGGAAATGTATAGGAAGCTATTGCTTTGTGTAGACACTGCCTCTACTTGGCTGCTCCAAAAGGTCCCATCTCAGAGCCTCTTGCAGGTCAACAGGGCCAGCACTAGTTGGCAATAACAGTACACAGCAGAGAGGACGGTAAGCTCTAAGTGAAACCCTCATGTCTGTAACTGTCCCTGTATCTGACTGCAAAGATCTACAGAGAGCAATGACCACTACTGCACTTCTACCTTCCAAACTCCAATTGGTCCTCTTTAGGTAAATTGCAACTGAAAACAGAAAGAGAAAGGAAATCTGGAAAATGTAAGTATTAGTTTACCCAATTTGACATGTACCTATTCCCAGAGTACTCATTAGTCTCAACCAACTAAGGAGTAATACTAAAAAAAGAAGAGTAGAATGAAAATAAATTATACTATGAAAAAATCCATAAAAATGCTTCTGACTCAATATTCTACAGAATAGGCAGAATTATCTTATGACATATTATGATCTTCATTCAAAGAAGTTACTTTAGGAAATGAGTTTCTAAACAGTGAATTGTGTAAAATGTACTTTGAGGAGTATTTCTTATTGAAATAGCTATTTTGTAGTAATAACTATTAACATTATTATTAATGTATTCATTCAATTTGAACAAAATTACGTTAAATTTTCCAGGCTGTAGTATAGAATAAATTTATAAGGCACACTGAAACACCAAAGCATATTTTCAAAGTTATGATTACAGTGCTTTTTATGTTTCCTTGTTGGGTTTTTGTCAAGTAAAGGAATGTCATAACTCAGTCTTAGTAAGAAATCAATTCCTCTTTGGTGAAGAAAGCCAGGAGATGAATAGCTGGGTTAAATGGAATTTCTACTTTTCATTCTTTGGGAACTCTCCATAATGATTTCTATGTTTGTACTAATTTGTATTTCCACCAACAATGTAAGAGGGTCAGATTTTCATGGCAGCAACACCAGCCAGCATTAGGTATACTTAGGCATCTTCATGATTGCCACTTTATCTGCTGAATGATGGAATTTTAGTGTCACTTTAATTTTCAGTTCTCTAGTGGCCAGAGACGTTGAACATTTTTTCATTTGGTTGCTTTAAAGGGATCATAGTACAGCAATACATCCATACCAATGTTTATAGTTGCGCAGTTCATAATAGCCAAATCCTGAAAGCAGCCTGTACGCCCATAAACGGACTAATGGATAAAGAAAATGTGGTATCTATCTGTAATGGAATGCTATTTATTTATAAAGAAAGATACACTTGAGACAGTTGGAGGAAAATGGATTCACCTGGAAAATATAATGTGGAGTAAAAAAATAAATCACACAAGCTTAAGCATTGTATCGCATTCCCCATTTGAGTTAGGCGGAGTACTGTGCAAACACAGGGCATGATAAGGAGTGGTAGAAGGAGACGGGGTCATAGACCTCTTTCACAGGGGAAGGGATCAGGAGGTCACGGGTGAAGGGAAAGCGGATGGGAAGGTGAATTAAAAAGAATCAAGAGAAGCCCCGTAGAGGAATGTAATATCCACAATGAATGTAAACCTTATTTGGCAAAAATTAAGACTAATACAAACAGCACGAGTGAAAATGAGGAAAGGGGATTTAGAGGCAGAGTGACGGGAAGAGGGTGAATGGGATTAGAAATAGAAAAAAATGCTCTGCGGGGCACGTGCACCTCCCCCTAATATAAACATAAGCTTCACGTACTGCAAATGTGTACTCATAAAATTTAGAAAAAGAAATAATTTCACCTTCACTAACATGCAAAAGCACATTAGTATTCCATTACTGTAATTAATGTAATTTTATTATCTCCCTCAAAACACTGCAATTTTCTTGACGTCAAGCAGTTTCCTGCTCTTAGTAATTATTTCAGCCTCCATTGCTTACCAGAGGGCAGGAAGCATGCTTGGTATAGATAAAATTTGATTAGTTAGGAGGCTGCAAATTAAAATAACTGACAAAACACTGCTAATCACTTATTTTGAAGACAATTATAATCATTTGATAAGTATATGACAGGTGTCTAAACAAACAGATTCTGTGAGATCAGTGTGTGGATTTTGGAAGTCAACAGGAATATTGAATTCCAACAGTCTATTAAAATTTTGCCTATTTGCATCAATTTAGATTGTTTGCTGTCTCCTTATTCCTCCAGTATTATCTTTTCTAATATCCTGCTTCTACATGGCATCTATAGTAACTACTTTGGTGGGCATAATAAAAAATTTCTCAAAAAGCACATATATTTTTGATCTGTAATATGTATATTAATATTTTAAGGGAGAGCAACTATATCAAGTAATTCATAAATGGCATTATCTCTTTCATATTTAATCATGTATGTACACCAGCTTCACAATTAAAAATGTCATGTGTTACTTCATGAAAATGATGCAAAATATCTCTGTTTCAACAAGCATAAAACCAAATAAAATCTCCAGATTCTAGGTCAAGCCAAAATGTAGTCTGTTTTGGCTTTACTTGAGGCAATTGAGGCTTGGTTTGGCCTGGATGTATTTTTCAGTTACAATATTCCAAAGAGATCTTAGGATAGTTTGTGTTATAAAATGAGATGAAATTGGATTTGTGACCTTTATGTTGACTCACTCTTCAACTGCTAATGAAATATTTTTCTTCACATTTGTTCTTTCTTGTCACCATATCAATTATTACACTGAGATGAGATTACTTACTCATGGTCACCATGACTTTCTGCAGGTCATTTGTCCTGTCACCTTTGTGTTATCCACTTGTTAGTGGGATGAAATGAGACCCTGGGCCCCCAGGGTGCAGGGACAGTTAACGTGGATGAAGATGTTTCTAAACAAACTGGAACACTCGGGGAGGAAATTTTTTACCCTACCTTGTCCTTAAAATAGTACATCTTTTGCAGATGATGATAACCTTTGTATTACTCCTTGCGGAACAAATTTGTCTTGCTATATTGTATAATCGAAAAGTATTTATGGCTAATTAAACTGTAAAATGAACTAAAACCACACAAAAATCTTGGGTTTATAAAAACTGACAGGTAGGAAACATCTCAAAGTGAATCCGTAATAAAGCAGCCTGTAGTACATTAAATATAGAGAACAAGAAAATGGCAAGAGCACAAGTGACATCATTAAAGGGCAAAATGAGATGTTACTGCAGAAAAACCCGATATTGCCAACGGCGTAAATAATTCTTTAGCCTCGGCATTTACCAGAGAAAGTAAAAGGTCATGAGGTACTTGCAGGCTGTCCCGTGTATTTATTGGAAGACAAGCATATAAAATAATGAAATGTATTTGAGTAGAAAGATTTTAAAGTAGATTTAAAAAAAACAGAATGCATGTATGCATATTTCTAAGAGAGTTTCTTGGAATTTTTTTTTGTAATTTCTTTACTGTGTTTCTAATTTTGGCCTAAATCATTTTCCTTCACCATGGGTGATTAAAATTTTAGAGGACATTTTCACTGTTGCTGGAAAACTAAAGTGTTCTGTGATCTGATGTGCCCGTAGAGATTCAATATTTCACACAAAACTCCCATCAGTGTATCAAACATAGAAGCTGAGTGATATTCTTAAGGAAGTAATGAAACAAAGAATATACTTGCTTTTGTAACATGCTAAAATATATCACGTGTTTAGTTTATCTGCAAATATCTTTTGTCCATACAGTGGATAGTATTAAATAAAATAATTTATAGCTAAGCATAATTCATAGCATCATCTGCTAAATTTTTTTACATGTAAAACATGTCAATAAACAACACTATGTGTTCAAGTATATTTATATTATTTTATGTTGAAAAAATCTCTAGAAACAAATTGTAAACTATCTATAAGCCCATTTCTGAGATATAGTAACTTTTAACAGTAATTATATGAAATTGAAGGACTTTCCTCTTTTTGTCCTCCCTAACACTCTCTTTTTGTCTGTCTTTGTCTCTCTCTCTCTCTTTCTCTGTGTATACTTGTGCATATACATGTGTGAGTATTCATGGTTAACTACAATTAAGGCACAAAAATTGTGTTATAGTTATAAATTATAAAAGTATGTGGAATATATTCAATTATACATGTATACGCACATGTGTAGATAAATGAACATTAGCCATGTTTTCATACTGTTTGTAACTATGCTGTGATCTTAATATCTTTACTACATATCACCAAAATCATGATCTCTCATTTAACTAAATAAAATTGAAGTTATTTTTAAGAATGTTTAAATAATTCCATGGTGAGCATGATTGTGTAATTCAGGTACTCTTCAGGTGCTGCTCTCTATTGGTGATATTGTTGGCTGCTGGTCTTTGGATCTCTTCAAGGTTGGCCTTTCCTGGTGTTTTCTGCTCTTTCTTATAAAATGACTTCTCTGTCTACTCAGGATATGAATCCTAAGCAGATGTACAGGACCTTCCAAGTCCATGCTGCCTGAAAAACAAATCACAAGCAGATAACTGGAACACCAGAGTGAGGCTTTGTTTTAGTAGGACCTGTGTGGCAGCACAGATGATCAGTTCACCACAGGAAACTCAGAGACTGACCCAAGAAGCATACAAAGATTGCTGCTTATATAGTACTGTGGCTGTAGGCTTCTGATTGTTCCAAATGTAAGCTTCTAAATGGTTCAAATTTGGCCCTGCTGATTGGTCCAAGAGCAGTTCTATGACTGGTTTGAGTAGGAAGGAGGTATCCAAAATAGGCCAGTTGTCATGGCGGCAGGCAGTCTATTTCACTGACAACTGCCACATCTCTACAAAAAAAGGCAGTGCTTTTAGTAAAGCAATCGAAGACAGTAAGTACTGCTGTTAGATATCTTGTGTATACATACTTATGTAATTTCCCTTCTCTTTTCCCACAGCCCAGTTGCCCCTTACATTTGAGCATTTTCCTTTCATTTCACAGTGTCTATCATACCTTCTAGTTTTTATTCACTCTTTCAGGTTCTTACACTAGTGAGATAATACGTTGCTTACACGTGAAGGTCTGATTGATTATTGCATGTCTCTATTTGTTTTCCTGAAAAACCACTTTGAAGAGACCAATGCGCAATACAACAGCCGTTGTTAATTTCCCAACACTTTGTCTGTAACTCTGTATTGCTTGCGTTGTTCTTATGCTGTTTTGTGAATGGATATCTGCTTGTTAATATGTTTTCCTTCTTTTATTTTTAAAACAGATTTTTAAAAAATGGCAATGCTGAAAGCAAGGAGGATTCAGAGGGCTGGATGTGTTTGTCATAGCTACGGAAGGGTGGAGAGGCTGTGGGTGTTAATGATGGGACCAGATCCCTCCCTTCCTAATCTTGAGCACCGGAAGCTTCTCCCACCCCCACTTCTTCAGTGTCTGGAGCAGAAAGAGTTGGGACCAAAGCAAAGCTAACAGCCAGGTTGCCTCCCCATCAAGGGTCTGGGAGTGGCTGTGAGGCAAACCCAGGGGTAGTGGGAAAACAGGGGCTCAAACTGTTTTTGTCCATCTTTTTTTTCTTGTCCATCTTTCTAGGGGGGAGTAAAGGGAAAGAAAGGGAGTACAACAGCCCCTGGATAGTCGTGTCTCTCTCTGGCTGCATCAGGGAGAAGGAAGATTCAGGGTCTTCCCAGGCTTTACTGCGTTCTGTTCTACAGCATTGACTTCTTGGATTCCACAAATGAATGAGAACATGTGACATCTTCCTTTATATGTGCAGCTGGTTTCACCTAAATAAGGACCTCCCTTTCTGTCTGTGGGGCTGCAAGTGAGAAGATTTCATCCTTTACTATGGCAGAAATGCACTCTACTGGATATACGTACTGTGTTTTCTTTATTCATCACTGACTTTATCTGGCTTGTTTCCATATTTCTGCTATTGTGAGCAGCAGGAAACACTGGAGAATGAGTGTCTTTTCAGCATAATGATTCCATGTCCTTTAGGTATATGTACTCAGTGATACTGCTAGATCTTGTAGTAATTCTATCTTTAGCGTTTTGAGAAATTTCTAAACTTCTTTTATGCTAGTATAACTACACATTTACATTATCACTGTCAATGTATAAATGCTCCCTTGTATTGGTATCCATGTCAGAATTTCTTTCTTTTTCTTGATGATAGCCCTTCTTTCGGTTATGAGATATTTCACTGCAGTTTTGATTTGCAAGTCTCTGATAATGAATGAGATCTATGATTTTCCATGGAGTTGTTAACCATTTTTAGAACTTAGTTCAAGAAGAATCTGTTTAGTTTTTCAACCCTTTTTTAAACTCAGTATGTTTTGGTGTTCAGATCTTTGCATTCTTATACATTCTGGATGTCACTGCCTTGTTAAATATAGTTCCTCTCATTCTGTGCAATTTCTGTCGTTTGATTCATTTGTTGTATGGAATCTTTTGTGTCCTATATAATTTCATTTGTCTAGTATTACTTTTATTGCCTATGTTTTTACATTCTTATCTAATACACTCATTGTCTGCAAAAGATTTTTGCAATGTTTCTACTGGATTTTATTGTGGTATTTTCATAGTTTTAGATCTAAAAATAAGCCATTTAATGAATTTTGAGTTAATGTTTGTATATGGTAACAAGAAAAGATCTTGTTTCATTCTTCTGCATCTACTTATCTAATTTTGCTGGAACTATATATTGAAGTGAATCTCTTCCTCATTCTACAATGTGACAACTTTGTCAAAGATCAGTTGTTTATATGAGCATGTATTAATTCCTAGCTTCTCTGTTCTATGCCATTAGTCTATATGTCTGTTTTAAGCCAATGCCACACTGTATTAGTCACTATAGGTTTGTACTCTTTTTGAAGTCAGGCATTAGGATGCCTGCAGCTTTTCCTTTGCTTATATTTGTGTTTGTGTGTGTGGTTTTTCATTTTTTTGATCAGGTTCTCTGTAGCTATTCTGACACTTTTTGACTCCATATGAATTTTAACCTTGTTTTTATATTTATTTGAAGAAAGTCTTTAGTATTCTAATGAGAATTGTGAGAGACTTGTCTCAAAAATAAGTCAATAAAATAAAATGTATACCTCTTGAGAAAAAAAAAAAAGAGAATTGTGTTGAATTTATACATTGCTTTGTGGTGAATGGTCATTATAACAATGTTGGTTTTTCCAATCCATGAATAAAAGGGATTTTCTTTCTTTCTTTCTTTCTTTCTTTCTTTCTTTCTTTCTTTCTTTCTTTCTTTCTTTCTTTCTTTCTTTCTCTCTCTCTCTCTCTTTCTTTCTTTCTCTTTCTTTTTCTTGTTTTTTTTCTTTTATCCTTTCTTCTCTATAATGGTTCTTTTTTAAATGATAAATTTGAGATGTGTAAGTGATGTTGTATGGTCACTTATACATGAGTTTGATTTTTGGGCTGGGGACAGAGCAAAAAATGGGAATTTGAATTCACAGCTGCATAGAAGGTATTTAGTATGATGAGGCTTGAGACAACAAAGAGGTTAAAAACTGAAATGTGAATGGGTTCCACCAAGTTCAGAGGCCTGGAGATTTAACTACAACATTCTGGGGAAGATAAGGAAGAAATGGGGATCAGTATTGCAGAATTAAATTGAGAAACTCTTAGTACCTTAAAAGACTCATTAAGTGCCCTAGAGCAATCTTCAAAGTAATTTTAGTTTGCAATACAATTTTATTTGTATTTAATTTTTGTTGATAGAGAATTTGTCCATATCTTAGAAGACACATAGTTTACAGATCAACCAGTCTGTGCCAGAGACATTAGGGAGATTGGGTGCTTGCTTTGAAGTTCACTTGTTTTATAAGCTATGAATGAAATAGTGCATTATATTGGTTTTGTTGAAGGCCTTCTTCATGTCCATCTTGAAGTGTGTCCCAGGCTTAATGCTTATTTTGTAAATTTCCCCAACATAATTTATAGTTTTATTTTTCTTAACAAACTTAGCAGTGAAAGGAAGCACCTATAAAAATCGTAAACTATTAAATTAGATCCTAGGCATAGTGATGGGATGCTTCACGGAGCTTTTTAGTACCAGGTCTATGCAGCTGTTCTTCATAGTGTATTTGGTAGGTAAAAATCCTTAGTTGCTTTAAATAAATGTCTCTTTTTTCTATTATGGATTCATTGGTAGATTTGATGGACTATAATTGCTTCATTAGGAAGATTGCATTTTCCTTCCTACTGTGACTGACTCCTATAAAAGCTAACTCCTTGGTTTACATTTTTCATTGAAAGTCACTTCACTGTCTGATTCATGCTTCAGAAAATTCACCTCTAATTCTCTAACTTTTTAAAACTCTCTCACAAGTACATGCATATAATAATATACATTATTCAATGCAATGAAAAAATACATTAAAAATTGTGTTCACTTTCATAAAAATAAATATCTTTGTGTAAACTGAATATATCTGGTAACACATACAGATAAAATGTAACATACCTTGGAATATTTCAGGTATTGAGGAAAACATACAGAAGAGAGAAAATTTAGGTGTTGTATCACGGGAAGCATTATATATTCAAAATTTTCATTGTTACTCATTTCTTGATGTGTCTGTTTTATATTAGGGTTTGCTTTCGGTATGTGTGAAAGACTACTTTTGGTAAGAATTAGAGATAATATCACAGATCAAGAGTGATTTCCTATGATCAGGAACAGATAAGAGATACAGGGATGGGATAAACTTTGTCTGGCGATACAGTTCCAATAAGTTGGAAGTTATCACATGTTCGGAGAAAGGTCAGTGTCTGGGACAGCCAGGCACGATCCAGCTAGTGGCATAGCAGGTACACAGTACGCTTTCAAATCTAGGAAATCAAATCTAGTAAACTAGTAAATTCAAAGGCACAAGTGTGAATATCTACCTATATTTTCAGGGTAAAACTTTTTCTTTGGAATAAAGATCAATAAATATTTACATACTTTATAAACTATGTACTTTTAATCAGCAATTCAAAGTTTTCACTATAAACTATCAAGAAATTCAGAAATAAAGGAAATATATGGAAAGACTCTTTTGTAGGAAAAGAGATTTGGAAGTTCAATAGGAAAATATTAAATTATAAATATAGTTTGAAACAAAATTTTTCTTTTGTTTTTTCTTTGCTTTTGGTGAAGTTCTGTCCAGGTACCTGTGTCCACTCTGTCATTAAACAGCAGAGGGTAGTTAATAGGTACGAGAAATACGACTGGAGCAGGGTTTTGGAGAATAATTATCAGAAATATAAGATAAGGTTAAACCCTGCAGGACTTATTGTTAGACATTCTTAAGAATATTTATTAAGTGTAAATATTTTCTGTGATAAGTATATATTATATTCCTATTACTTCATGGGGTGTAATGGTAACTCTCTACAAATGTTCCCCATATCAAGGGCTTTGTTAACGCTGCTTTCATTTTTATATATTTATCTATATTGGCTTAATTAATAAGTGTATTGAAAAAAGTGAAATAGGTCCCTTACTCCCTGCTAAAGCACATAAATACGTAAAATAATTATTTTTAACAAAAGAGTGCCATAATCTAGTAGGGGACTAAGACATGGTAACGCAAGGCAGAATTATGAAGTCATTATTCTTTATAAAGCATGCAAGAGTGCTGTAGCATAGTCACTCACAGATTGTAAAACACATAATTGGAATCCCTGGTTATTGGTATTTATGCAGAGTGTTAATATTCATATAAGGCTCCAGAGACAGAATTTTAAGAAACAGGTTTTTGCCTGGCTATCTAGAAAGTTCATACAACTTGGAACTTAAATACGTTTAGAAGCCAGAGTTTTGGCTTTATGATTTTGGAATACCTTTTGTTACATATTCCATGGTATTAAAATAGAACTATTAGTTTACAAAGAGGACAATAAAATTGCAAGTACCATTCTTGATGAAATTGAAGATAACTGTCTTGGTTACTTTTCTTTCATTGCTGAGAGAAAATACCCGACACCCAAAATTAAGGAAAGAAAGGTTTATTTAGCTCACAGATTCTGGAGGTTTCAGTCTGTAATCAGCAGGCTCCAAGGCAGGGTGGTGGGGCAAAGGGGCAACTGTTCCTGGTGGCAGAAAATAGAAAAGCGAAAGGGTGAAAACAGGAAGAGCAAGCCTTTCCCCGCCCTTACACTGCCAAGCCCAGTGCTGGACAATGAACCAGTCAGACACTCCAGATTCGCCACCTCTGAAAAGCCCACCCCTGAGACCACATGAGGCTTTGCGAGGGGACAACTAGACGCAAACTGTAACAATAACCAAAACTCATAGACCCCAGATAGATGTCTGGGCTGCCAAAGGACAAGATCCAGGGGCAGTTTTACAAAGTGGCAAAGGGAATCATACGATTCTGTGCACTCAAAAACCTTTGCATCTCAAAGCAGCTGGATTGTAATCTGAAAAACAAAACAAAAGAAAACAAAAGAAAACAAAATACCCTCTGGAAATGAAGCAAGGAAAAAAAATGGACCTATAAGGAAGGATTTGCATTATCTTTGAGCAATTCTATCCAAACTCTTTCATTGATCTATACCGCTCAGAGCTAGAACTCAGCTGACTGCTAAGTACATACCATTTCCAGGATTATTAGTATGATGGCTCATTAACTTTAGCTAACTCTTACTTTCTTTAGTGAAAAATACTCTTATTTACAACTACCTTCTTTAAAAAATTTTAAAAGTCTTATGCATCAAAAAAGTGGCTATTCAAGCTCTTGTTCTTTTACTTCTACTGATTCTGATAAAATGAGATGGAATGGATGGTAAGTGAAACTAAAAAAAGAAAGCAGCTGAACTCTCACACAATTAGGATAAACATAACCACAAGAGGAATAAAACAATGCTGCTTAACATGTATCCAAGGCCAGGAAGAGCGGATTTGTGAAAGTCACACAGGAAACAAATATATTAAGATGAAGGAGATTCAGAATATGGGCACTGGGTGTTGAAAACACTGGCAGAACTGGAGCAGAAATGCACTAAAGATATAACAAAAGAAAACTGCCAGAGTAAAGACACACATCTGCATAGTGATAGACAATACCACGCTGCACAAAGCATACACGCCTAGTGGTACGCTTAGAGATGTATTGTGGTTTGGAGTATTTCTTTTCACTCATTGCTTTTTTCACCTTTTGTAGTTTTTGGTCCATGCAAAGCAGTTTTACAAGAGAAGCTGCTATGAATGAAAGCTTCAATACATGGATACAGTGTACATTACAAGGTATACACTGCCCACTTAGGAAATAAAAAGTGTTCTTTAATACATTGTTGCTTATGATCATTCAGATCTGGTTGTCTTTGGTGAGTATTTTAAATATAGCAAAAATTGGCTTTGGTTTTTAAGACTACTATGGCTGCATTGAGTAGTAGAGAATTTAAGGATCAGATGCAACTGATTACGCCAAAGACTTTGTGGACTATCTAATTCTGAGAAGGTTTCTATGTACTGAAATCATGCAATTTTATTTTCCAATTTATGTTGTCTTTAGAATGAAGATCAGATTTTAAAGAATCTTTGTGCTATAGAAAGCTTTCCATATGACTGTTCTGGTACATGAAATTTAAAATGTATTTGTAGAGAGGGTAAGAGGCATGAGAGAAAGGAAAGAGAGGTGAGAGAGAGAGAGAGAGAGAGAGAGAGAGAGAGACGGAGAGAGACAGAGAGAGACAGAGACAGAGGCAGAGAAACAGAGAGACAGAGAGGGAGAGAACTGTATACATAAACTTTTAATCTTTGCTTCCTGAACATATGATGAAATTCTTGATTCCTTGAAGTGTTTGTCTCATAAGTTTAAGGTTTGCAAGATCTGCTCTCCAAACAACAAAATTTTAATTTATAAAATTTATAGAAAATAGGTACAAATTAGAACTTTTAAAACTAAGTTTAAGTCAATAGGTAACAAAACATGTTTACCTTTTGGGCCATAATCTGTCACTCTCTGGCACACGCCAATTATTACATTGAAAGTCTAATGAAAAATCAAATCATATAAAGCCCAGAGGAAAGAGAATAGTGAGAATGTAAAGCCACTAAATATATTTTCATAAAATTAGTATTACTCATACAATAATGAAAGACTTATCGTAATACCTGAGAATCTTTTCCTTGTACCAAAATAATCATCAAAGTTTCTCATATTATACAATTGTTCAGGGGTTTTTAGATTTGATGAACCAAAAAGAAAACTAAATGTCTTTCATGCTCCATTTTTTTTGAGATCAAGGTGAAATCCTCTTATGTACTGAAAAGGAAGAGTTCTATGTCTCCATATTTTTTAAGCCACCTTTAACGAACTTGTGTGCCTATTTTTGGGTACCATCCTCTTCAGTCTTGTACAAGAACTATGCACCATTTAGCCAAATACTTCAGAGGTTCTTGAAAGCAGTTAAATTAGAGGTTTTCAAAACTTTCTTCTCTATATTACAAGGAGACAGATCCGTAGGCGTAATAAATGTCTATTTTCCTGGATTCTGCTACCCTGTGAGAAGGAACATTGCTTAAGGATCACCTAATCTGAAAGTATGAGGTGTGATAGGAGTAAAGTTCTCTGGCTGCATTTCTGGTCACCCTCTGCCCTCCCCACTGCCACTGTAGTGGCCAGCATAACTCCTACAGAGATACCGTCATCCAAGCACCCGGATGTACAGATCACACAACAGAACAGGGGCAGCAATATTAAAATTAAAAGTATACATCACACTTTCAGGGAGAAAAATATTTAAACCATGATAAGAACTAGAAAGAGAAAAAACTCAAATCTGGCTCAGATGACTTAATAGCAACTGACAATTCCAATTCATAGATGTAATGGCAGCAGGTGGATTGTAAGCGAGAAGGAAGATGAATCAGTGTTAAAGACGTAAAGGTGAAAGAAAGATCTTTACCAACAACATAAAATCTTGAGAAGTAGAGCACCCACCCTTAGACTTTCCAAAAAGCTGATGACAACATAATGACATACTGCCAAAAAATAGATTCAGCATAGTATAGAATTCAAAACGGTAGAAACTGTGCCATGGAAGAGCTTCTGAGAGACCTAAGTCCATTCATTTGTGGAAAGCTATTACAGTGGCAAGAGTTTTTCTTCAAAAGGGAAAAAATTGTTATAAATTGTGATAACAAAATGATATTACTTCACTGCATGTTAAAACAAAAGGCATTGTGCAAAAGATAAGGTGGAAGGAATATCAGTCTGTAAAGTAGTTAAATTACACGATATACTGTTATGAAAGTAACTTCTAAAAAACTGAAAGAAATCAGCATACATTACACGTAGTAAAACAAATCCACAAGCAAGAAAAACTCAGGTTACCCAGTGAAGGGGAATGCCAGAGTTCTACACTGGCATTTTGTCCATCATAAAATATGTGTACTTGTATTTTGTATGTAAATATACAGCCAAGGAATGATTTGATAAATAGCTCAGACAGGATATGGTGTTACTGGAGAAATATTATTCTATCACTTTAAGTAGTTCATAAAATTTCTTTCCTCCAGCATCAGTAATTTGTTTCCCCCATATTTTGACAACATTCTATAGGTTTCTAGATATTTTTTAAGTAGTAAGATAAGTTGAAAAATTTAAATAAGTGACTACATTAATATTTAATTCTGTGTGTGTGTGTGTGTGTGTGTGTGTGTGCGTGCATGCATGCTTGCGAGCGCACGTGTGTTTCTTCTCTCTGGACAGGAGACCAAATGGTGGAAAAGAATCTGCGCATTGTGTGGATTAGTTATCTTTTCATTCTAGTGCTTTAGCCTTTGTTTTGCAACTCACCTTCAGGGAAAAAAATGGGAGTCATACACCTTCCAAGGGAAATAAAATATTCACTCAATAGTGTTAATAATGCTGTATTCTCTCTGAATTCTCTTTGTAACTGGAGGCATCTCTATGTAAGAACTTTAATGATGGTACTTTCATGGATTCTTTAAATGATCTGATACCACATAATCTTCAAACTTCACCACACCCTCATACTTTTGACTTGGAACATACACCTGACATCTATGTCTCCAAGATCTAGGATGCCAGGATAGCACCCTTATGAAAACATACCTTTTCCTACTAAATATTGGAAGAAGGAGTTTCTTACACAGTTACCCTCTAGAATTTGCATTGTCATTGAAGTCTGATCTCTCCATCTGCCTGCTTTCAGATTTCCAGGTAGTAAAGAAGTATTCTATATCTTCAGATTCCAGAACCTAAGAAATCTTCGGAGCTCTGCTCATTCAGCAGTGAAGGATGACCTACTCATTTCTGTGATCCAGCAAGAGTTTGATGTGAGAAGTAGATACCTAGTGTATGAACTGGTATAAATTAAAAACATGAGGTGTTTCCTTTAAAATATTGTATTGGTGTAGGTTTGCACTGCATTCATTTTGGGGGTTTAAATATGCACACAGAACACTCTTCCTCCTACCTATCCAAGCACACTTTTCCTACCTACGCCCTTCCCCTAACACCCTTCCCATGACCAAAACAGGTGCCTTTTGGATTCCCACCATCTCACCTTTATTTTACACTTTTAAATTTATTTATCTTTTAGATTTCTCATTTAGAAAGAACCATGTACTATTTAACTTTGTGCTTGACTTTTTCCATTTAACATTGGAATCTCAAATTGCATATTTTTTTCTTGCAAATGACATGATTTTATGCTCAATATCACTGGCCAGTAGAGAAAGGCAAATAGAAACACTGAGATTCCATTTTACCTTGGAAAGAATGGTCGTCATCAAGAAATGAAATAAAAACAAATGCTGGAGGGGCTGTGAGGAAAAAGGAATACTATGCTGTTGGTGAGAATGTCAAAATCAGTATAGAAATTCCTCAAAAAACTAAAAGTGTACTTTCCACTTGAACTAGCTATTCCCTTTCTGGGTATCTTCCCAAAAGATTTTTAAGACATCACATTAGAGTGATATATGCATAACTATGTCTACCACCACACTTTCTAATAGATTAATCTTTGAGGCAGTTTATGTGTTCATCAGCTGATGACTGGATAAATAAAACGTGATGTACACACACCATAGAATACTACTCTGCTGTAAAGAAAGATAAAGTTGAATCAAATTTCACCTTTATTCCTTAGTGTTAAGTGAAATAAATCAAACACAAAAGCTTAACTATAACATTCCTTCTCTTATATGAGAAATTTAAGAATGAAGAATAAAATAAAATGTAGGTAACAGGGAAATAGGGAGATAATTCTTTCTTGAAGGGAAAAGAGATCAAGAAATGGAATCAGAAGAGAAGGGAAATGAGATGAAAAAGGGAATATGTGTCTTTATGTACATATATCAACTTCCCACAAAGAATATAAACATTATGTACTAAACATACATACTGTTGAAATAAAATTTTGAAAAGTGTCAGTCATTAAGCCTGACTGATCCCGTGTCAAGTATTTAAATATATTTATTATTTAAGATTCAATAAACATATAACTTTATTGGATACATATGCTAATTCAATACCAGTACACCATATGTAATAATCAATCAACACATTTCATTATTTTTTCATCTGTTCATAATTACTTGCATTGATTTCATAACTTATGAATAAAACTTCAGAAACATGGGAAGGCACGTATCTCTGTGACTTATTGATTTCAGTTGTTTTAGATATGACCCCAAGCAAGGTTACTGAGTATGTGATATTTCTCTTTTCATCTTTTTCAGGAACCTCCATCATATCTTTAGGACACGTTGTATTAGTCAACTTTCCTGCTGCTGGGATCAAATGCCCAACAATTAGAAGAGATATTTATTTGGCTTGTGGTTCCAGAGGATTCGGTCTATGATTTTCTGATGCTAAGGCAAAAATGTCATGGCAGAAAAGAGTAACAGAGCAAAGATGCTCAGTTCACGGTGCCAAGGAAGTGGAAGCAAGGGAACAGCCCCAGAGAGGAAGGGCCCAGGATTAGACACAGCACCAAGATCCGCCTCCCTGGCACCCACAGGCACACCCAGAAGTGTGCTTTATTCATCTTCTAGGCGACGCTTAAGCCGATCAAATTGAAAATTAGGCTTAAGGGACACAGACCTATACTAATTTATACAGTCAACACACTGTTCATGGGTTCACATCTTCATTAACTTTTTTATTTTTAGCATTTTTGATAACAGCTATTCTGGCTATTTTTTGTTTCTTAGTTAAATTTCCCTGATACATTCTTTCTGCATGCACCCATTTTTTTTTTTTTTTTTCCCTCACATTACCTGTATTACTTGGCCTGGCTGGGGAAGCACACTTCGTTTCCCCTCAGGAAAGAGAAAACAACATGTACTCTCTGAAATGGTTTTTTTCTCAATGAATTGCTTACCTTGCACTTTGCTGTTGACAGTGGATATTCAAAGCATTGATTTTAGTGTTTTCTGATAGTTGTGAGAGAAGTTCATTATTTAATTATTGTGTTTGTTAGTGAGTATTTTGGTGGTGGTGGTAGTGTTGGGGATTGAAACTAGGTCCCTGGACATGCTAGACAAACATTCTAACACTCAGGTAAATAATCAGCCCTAATTCATTCATTCATTTTTATCCATCCTTTTTTATTCATTATTAATCATTTTTATGAATTTCACAATAATCTGTAACCCACTGTCCCCTGAAATGCACACAGATATGTACTATACATGATCATTTAATTACAAAAGACACCTCAAAATTCATTCAGTAAAGTCATCATTTGCCTAAGAACAGTGGATGTGGATTAGGTATTAAAAACAGTATTAAGAAAACTGCAGAGATTCATTTTTCCTTTATCAAGTTTACATTTAAATACACATTGTAGGGCTGGGGATATAGCTCAGTGGAATAAGCGCTTGCCTAGCAAGCGCAGGGTCCTGAGTTCGATCCCCAGTACCACAAAAAAAAAAAAAAAATCACATTGTACCTTAGGTATATGGTGAGGTACCATTACACATGTTAAAAAGTCCTGTGCAGCATTCATCGTTATCAATCCAAAACAGCTTTTATTATTCCAAAGTGCGGCTCTATCACCTTTAAGCAATGTCTAAGCATCTTCCTCTACCACGGAATTCCTACTCTATGAAGTTAAGTGTAAAATCATACAATATAGTTGTTATGTTCTTGTGACATGATTATCTCCATGTAATATTTTAAATTTCAACTATGTTGACTTTTCTCCACTGTTCAGACTAAATAACATTGTATGTTTTGCCACATTTTATCAATTCTTCCATTCACTGAGTTTGTTTCACTTAGAATTTTGAAATTAATAGTGCTACACGCATTAGTAGGCACATATCTGCTCTGGTTTTTGCTGCAGTTCTTGCAGGTCCATGCCCATAAGTTAGCTGTTAGATCATATGGTAACCTGTGTTTTAATTGTTTTAGAATTTACTTGCTATTTTCCATGACAGGTACAGACACCATTTTATGTGCTTACTATCAGTGTTCAAAGGCTCTGATTTCTCAACATTCTTGCCAAATCTTGAATATTTTCTTCTTTATTTTGTAATAAAGATTCTGATGATACGAAGTGATATGTCATTGTGGTTTTCACTTGTATTTCCCTAGTGTTTTTAGGAATGCTGAATATTTTTCATGTGTTTATAGGCCATAATCTTTTGGAAAGATGAGTACTGAAAGCCTTGTCAATTTTTGCATCAGATTTTTCATATTTCTTTGGTTAGTCTTAGAAACTGATTTTTGTGTCACTAATGGGAATCATTTTTTCAGATATCCATTTGCTAATATTTTTGTGATTACATTTGCATTCTGTTGATAGTATGTTTTGATATATGAAAGTTTTTACTTATTCTGAAGTCTGTTTTATATATTTCTTCTTTGGTTGCTTGTACGTTTTGGTGTCTTATCTAAGAAATAACTATTCAACACAATATCAGCCAGCCATTCTGTTCTGTTTTTGTCTAAGTGTTTAATAATTTTATCTCTTGTACTTAAATGTTTGATCCATTCTGACTTAATTTGGTATTTATTTTTATGGAAGATTCTAAGTATATACTTTGGCATAAATAGATTCAGCTTTTCTAATACCACTTAACACTCTCATCAAAAATTACTTGACCAAGTACTCAAGAGTTTATTTCTGAGAGCTTTATTGTATAACATTAGTGTCCCTGTTTTATTTCTTCCAGTTTCAGACTGGTTTGATTCATGTATTTTATAATAAGTTCTGAAATCAGAAAATGTATTATTAATTTTTTTCTTAATTACTTTGGCTTTAGTGTAACTTGAATCTCTATGTGGATTGTAGATTTTACTTTTCTATTTCTGTAAAATATATCGAGATTTTATTAAGGATGACACTGAATCTGTAGATTATTCTCAGTAACATTGAAATCTTACAAATATATCTCTCAACATATGTGCAGCAGATAACTTTGACAACATGTGTAACTTTTTGAGCAATATTTTATAACTCACAGTGTAAAAACCTTTACTTTTTTGGTGAAATTTCTCTAAGTATTTAGTTACTTTTCATGAGATTATAAATATAAATACTTTCTTCATTAATTTTGAGTATAGCTTATCATTAGTATATGGAAACAAATTGATTTTTGCATGCTAATTTTCTATTTAAAAATGTACTTGTTTATGAAACAGGTACACAGCTTTCATAGAGTATTATGTTGAGTAAGCTACACTTGTATGTAAATAACAGTATTTCTATCCTGATAGAGGAAGAGGAGTCATCCCTTTATTTTTCTTCAAGCATTCTCTTTCCCTTTCTATTTCTCATGTAGTATCCCAAAGATATTTATTAGACATAGGAGAGTATATATTTTTCTACTGTACACATTATTGTATGCATTGCTTTTTCTGTTTTTATATCACAGTAATATATAAAATGCTTCCATATTCCTTTTCTTTTTTCTTTTTGGTACCAGGAATCAAACTCAGGTCCTTGCACTTGCCAGGCAGGGGCTTATGCCGCTGAGCTATATCCCCGGCCTCATATTCCTTTTCAAAGCCGCATTTCATCTGTTACTTCTTTTGACTTTTTGGTAACAGTGTGGTAGATCTCTCACATTTCATTTCCTCTGATTGTTAATTCATACATTTCAGGAAGACTTCCTGGAGAAGTAGTTTAACATAACTCTTATTTTCCCTTTCACCTTTATACACACACACAAATTCTAACTAATAATATTCACATACATTTATAAGTATAGGTTATATATATTTATGCATTTATAACTAATATAAAGTATAGATATATTTATTATAGATATATTAGAAATAATATACATCTAGAGATATATTATATAATTTATATACTTATAATTAATATATATTTATGACTAATATATATTTATCACATATGTATTAGTAGAATTTGCTAAATAATTATTTTACTTTTCCTTTGCTTACTGACCTATATCAGTAATAGGACTTTCTAGATTTTGACGTCAGGGTATCTGAGAAAGTTGTTGATGCCGAATCTTATGTTTTCATTTTCTTTAGATGAGGATTCCTGATTAGCACCAAAGCCGAATCTGTGAGCACTGTATTAAACTTCCTGGCTTGCCTTGTTATTTCTCTTGTTTTCTCTCTTTTACAGCATTAACTTCAGAAATTACTTTGGATTTTCCCTCAGGCCATATGAAATTTCTCTATTCCTTTAAAATACCTGTATGAGCAAAAACTTTCTGTTTGTTTATTTGAGTTAGGTTTCTTCTGAATCTTGAGCTTAAAGGCAAGTTACATGCTTAGAAATCACTCTACAGTTTAAAATTCATTGGATTTTGGAGACGGTGCACCTAGAGATGCCTACAAGGGCATGCAATGGACCCTTAACAGCCAAGACCTGTTAAATGCTCTGTAATATCCCCTTCACACTATCTATTGTATGTTTTGGATCTTATTTACTCTCAGTTTCTTACACTAGGGAGAAAAAATGATATTTACACAAGCATGTCTGATTTATTTCACTTATGAGTATGATCGCTATTTAAATCCATTTATCTATAAAAGTATTGAGTTTATCTTTATAGCTGAATAATACTCCATTATATAAAAATACATCTTTTTTTTATCCATTCCTTATTTGGTGGGATTTGGTTTGTCTCCAAGATTTAGTTATGATAATTGTGCTACCATAAACACGGGTGCACATATATTGCTATGGTATGTTTTCAGTCCTTCTGGGAAAATACCTAAGGAGAAGAGCTGGGTCAGATGGGGCCTCTAAAACTAGTTTTTTTGAGAAATCTCCACATTGATTTGTTTGATCAATTTTGCATGCCTATATCTAGTAATTGAGCAACTACTTTGAAGGTAAAAATATGCAATATAACAACCTTGTTAATTTCCTATCATATTCTTTGGAAATTCTGTATCAAGTTTATTGTTTTTTAACTCATTTTAAAATAAAAATATATCGTTGTATCCTCAGAACTAAAATGTCTTAAACTTTAGAAGTAGCAACTATTTTTGCTCCTATTTTATGAAAATTTACAAGTGAAATATATTTTCTCTGTATTTGAAAAGAAGGAAAAAGAAATCTGTGTTCTTATAATTGATTAAGCAACAATAGTCTGGTTCCTGAAGCTTTTTGAGACTTCCAGGTGCCACCTTTTAGCTGAAGCTTGCCTCGTTACCATTAACTTGCCAAGCCTCTTGGGGTTGGCATTTGCTGAGGTCACATTCATACATTGGCTGTGATTGAGCTACCCTTAGGCACATTCATGTACCCTTCATGACTTTGCCTTTATTAAAGCCTTACAGGTCTCTGGTGATTGCTGAAGCCTGTGGCCATTACTTAATGTGTAGGTACATTCAGCCTACATATTAAAAAACTGTTGACGACTCATAAAAATAGACACTCACCTGGGGATATGTGTCAAGGAGTTGCAATGACCTGCAAGATAAAATGTTAATAAGCCTAAGGCATCTCATATCTTTTGACTTGGTCAACGCATAAAAGCCAAACTGCAAGGAATATGTATTGTTAAGTACAAATCCCATGGCTGATAACAGGGATCTGAAAGAGGAGAATCAAAGTGCTCCCCACATGTAAAATTAAAAGCTTCAGGTTATGCAGTATACTCTAATCGCAAATGTCCTCTTTCATGCGATTTTTTTTCTGTCTTATGTATTTCTTTTTTTTTTTTTTTATTTTAGAAACATAAAAGTACAAAAACATATTGACAAACAGACACCCATTATCATAGAAAATAGTACAATCACAACTAATCTATAGACAAGGTGATATGGTCTCAACAGTAGTTGTTGCTTTATCCATTGATATCTTCGAATTGTAGATGTATGGACCCATATACAGACATGCAAAT